>JAHZMZ010004857.1:0-11868 GCA_027743805.1 Lepidocyrtoides sp. E14
GGAGTAATAATTAGTTTTTGCCATTTTCGTTCTTACAACCTTGCAGACATTATAATACAGATATGGTTATGCTTTTAATTAGACAAACAATGCACCAATGTAAATAATTTGTTTGCAGCTTTGTACATGCTATCACTATTCCCCATATTGAATACAATTAATCATCCTCGTCAAACAAAAATATGGTATCGTATCATCCTTCATCATATAAGTATTTTTATAATAATGCCCTATTCCAGTCTAAAAAAGGAAATTATTTTAGGCTTGCTTCCAAACATGAAGGGTTTAAAAATAAATACTTGGAGATAACTTTTCTGTGTAAAAGCTAGACATGTTTAAATTTGATCATCATGTTTATTACCTATCTGTTTGTCCGTCAGTCCGTACAGGAATTTTCAAGCAGTATTAAAAAAAAAAAAAATGGTCACATCGCAACACAGCCCTGAACCACTTGAAAATGGGTTTGGTAATGAGCTAAAGTTTGTCCTTTAATTGCTAACGCTACCTCTGCATTCCGTTAGAGATTTATTCATTTTTCTTATTAAGCAGAATAACACAATGGGACAAGGTTGGCTCAAGAACAATTACATGATGAAAGATGTTAAAATGAGTTGGCAAGAGAATATAAGGCAAGATTGCACAAAAGTTAAAGAAACAAACAATAATACGGGGAAATATTTACACTTAATAACAAAGACAGATATGCCGACAAAAGGGAAAGCAAAACTCATCTAGTTCAGATTTTTTCTTCACGCTTGCACCCGCAATCCGTATCGCCGTTGTGTATCTAGTTGTAACTACGTCCACAATTTCTTCTTTCCTTTTATTTTTCTTGGATCCCTTTTCTCTGAGAATTGCCTTCATAAGAAAATTTCTAGCAACAAATTCTGGGAAAATATACATACATATCTGTAATATATGTCTTGAATGAGAGATCTTTACTTTGTTTTTCTTTTATTCAGTGTTTGTGCGCATACAAGGCTGAAGAAAACAAACGAATAAGAAAACAACAAACACGATTTTTTTACTCATTAAGTGAGGTAGTGCGGCGACAAGTAAAAGTTGCACGGGTGTATTATTATTTTACCTCATTCAACGTACAGAATTACATATTGCGCACATGCAGCCGTGAACAGTTTTAAGCAATACAGAACTACAGAAGTAGCGCGCTGTGTAAAAATATAAAAGATTTCTAACACCGAGATTTCACAGTGGATTAATGTTTTGTCATTATATTATACTATACATTTGTTGTTGTTGTTGTTGCGTGGCTTGACAAAAGTATTCTCATGTATAACTTTGTTCACATTGGCTTACATATTAATAAAGTTAGTATGAAATTAGAAATAATTGTTAGAAATAAGTGAAGAGAAAATTACTAGACAATTTATGCCGCTTAATTATTGGCCAATTTAATTTATTTATTTATTGGCGTTGTCGTAAGTTCATTGGACTTGAGATTCAAAATTGAAATATGGAATTTTAGGACTGAGTATCCAACGGTTACAAATCATCGAATAAGGGAAGTTTCTATTTCAGGCAGAATCTACCGGTCAAACGATGACACATCATTACATTTTGGCAAATATTGACATCAGGCTACGCAAGATTATTTTAAGTTGAGCCAGATATCGGTCATGTAAACAGATGATTGTCCGGACGGTCAGACTGTGGGAATGACGCCAATAACTTCCTCCGAGGCTCCCACCTGCCAATAGTATACATAGACTCTGTCACCGTTCTATATGGTTAGTAATGTGATATGAATGTATGAAAAGAAGATGAGGAAAGAAAGAAAATTAAATAAGAGGACCGAGCGTAGGCTTATGTGAATGAATCCAAAAAAATGTTTTGTTTTCACGTTTGGAAGCCGTGGCATATGAATTAAAAAACTAGTCAGATACACTCATATATATTATATGCACATATTTAGTACGCGTATTTATTTTCACTTCCATACTTAATAACATTACCTTGTTTTTCAAGAAATTTGATACATTTTCTTTTTTTTTCTCTTCGTTTGCATCCTGCTAGAAACAGTAGAGCTCATTGTCTCCCACACTCTGAAGAGGACAATGGTATGATACATACATACGCATAAAATAGTCTAGCAACTGGAGCATTGCAATTGAAATAATGAAAAGGGAAAGCAGTTAAGGTATTCGCCAAATAATTTATCCTGCTTCACCTTGGATTATCAAGATATGTTCTCTAATTTTTCAGCGACACGAGTCATTAGTCCTTCCACCAATTGCAATCTTGTGACACAATTCGTATCGGATTGCTTTTCCGCCTCTCTACTGTTTCCTTCTGCTACTGACGGCAACACAGTTACTTTTCTATGTAAAGTAAGAGGTGTGCAACGTATAGAGCACCAATTCTGTAACAGCTGCTTTAACTGTAATTATGTTAAATAATTCGACTTTTCAATATATAATGATATTATCAAGTAGTTGTACTAGTGTTCGATATTTTTAATGCTTGATCACGTTAGATCACTTTTCTCCTTGACGCTAGAATTACAGACAGTAGTTTGCTCGTTTTTATGACGCAATCATGGTGATAAAATAAAATATATGTTACCGATTGATTCAAGCTTATTTTAAGTGTTATCATTCAGTCCTACCGATCATAAGCAAGCGTTGAAGACATAAGCGCATTGATTTGTCTCATGAAATAAAAATTCCCAAAAGAAAGTTTCATCTTTCAACTGTTTGTAAATCATACCATCTACTTCAAAATTTTCAGCACGTTTGGCCTGGTGTTGTAAGTAAAAGGTACACTCATTTGTCACGGGAATAACATCCTGTAATGCAATGAATAAGCATACCTCATTTTTATGGGGTGGTATTTACCCTGTTCCAAAGTAACTAACATTACTTTTTCCTACTCATCATCAATCACAGCAAACAACTTGTCACTCATTTCTCTTCCTTTTACTACTCCTGTCTGTTTATAGTTTACTTATGTTCCATTCTTGCTTTTTCGTTTTTTCCAACGGAAAAATGAACATGAAAGGTTTTCTCTGTGTAAATTTAGTATCTCATTGCGATTTCTTCTTCATCCGACTATACTGAAATACTACTATAGCAGTAATGGTAGTGATATGAATACATTCCAGTTGTCGATTACGCTTTTCAATAATCCCCTAACTTGTCGCCTTTCTTTGTACGTTCACAGACTTTGCTTTTCCTACATGTACACGTTCGTGTGTGCTGTAGTGGTTGGCATACACTAAATACGTGAGTGCGTGCATTCAAACCAAAGTACTGACATTGATACTCTGAATAGCGTATACTCATCCTTTTCATCTCCCCTTGATTTATGGCTGGTCCATCTATTTATAAACACCTCATTATACTGAGGAAACGCTAGAATAATCTGCTGCACAAATACGATTTGTAATAGCGCAAAGTACACGAGCACATCTCCCAGATCATATATATTTATGACTGTATCTTTAAGTAAAATAATCCTAAACTCTGTGTTTTATTACTATTATTATTTTCTTTCTAAGCATATCACATCTTCGTGATGGGGCTTCTCTTTACATCTCTGTATTATGTATGGCCGCACAGATGAAAAAATACAATTCTCGCTCAGTCTATGTCTCCTTGGGATTTTCTATTTATCGAGGTAAAACATAAAAAAACGAAAGGTTAGAGGTCATGTGATTGTTACTAATGAACACTTTTATTATGAGCAAATAGAGCCACTAGCAACATCAAAGTAATTGCAAACTAGCATGTGTGCGTAACATGAATAGTAAATACATGTATTTAACTTTGCCTTCCTGACTCTCCGCTCCGTCTCCCCCTCACTCTCTAATTTATTTTGACAAGCTAACGAGTAAGAAAAATGCTTGTAAGAAATGTTTGCTTGAAAACGATAAAATTTATTTATGGTGATTTTGTACATGATCCGATCTGTTATAATCTGATGTAATCCGACTATCTGACGATGGTTAATAAATGACAAAGTAAAAAAAAGTGAATGATCAAAGTGTCCTTTTCTTGGTATCATGTCTATTCAAACTCGAATGCAAATCCGAGAGGAGGAAATTCTTAGAATAATATTATCTACTACTATGAGATTTCACTCGGGTGCAAAATTTTCCTCATTGATTGGCTATGAGCTCTAAAAAAACTTTAGATTTTCTTTCCTCAAAAAGTTTGATTACTTTTTCCACCTTTTCTCTTTCTCCTTCTCGGCAACATCTCAGTCGTACGTAAGGGAATACATTAGTAATAATAATAATATGGTTTGATGATGAAAGTTAGCATTAACAACGTACTAACTATAAAGTAAGTTTTCTTCCTTTCATGATTTTTCAGTGGGTGTCTGTTGAAGTCTTATGAAGAGACTATTTTAGATTTTGATGTTGGAATGTTGTTTGATGGTCTCCCTTCTAATTCAACGAGATCAATGGAGTGTAATCGTGAGAATGACTAGGCTTACAATACCTACCAAAAATACATGTGAATTGTTGGCTTTGCACGTATAATATGATGCCTTTTACTTCATCATCATGATAGCTGTCTTTCTTCGTCATAATCCCCCTTGTATATACAAAGAAAACGTATAGGTGAGTATATTGCCACTACCATTGCAAACAATAAGTTGAATGAGTGGTGGTGTGCTACGTAAACTCGCATACAAGAGGATTAGAGGGAATGATTGGATATTGGATCTCTCTCCTGGAACAGCATTATTCTTCCATTCCATTTTGTGGTTTCCCGTTGGGTGTATTGATTGACTCACGTCAAATATGAAGAAAGTCACGCGGAAGCAGACAAGAGATAAAATTACATGTTCCACATTGTCTCTATGTATGTATATTAGAAAAAGGAGTATTGGTTAGAACGGTAATACGGTAAGGCGCATATAAAGTGTCGTACCAACTCCAGTCTGATTTCCTTGAGGGAATCTTACCGCTAGTTGCATTACATTCTATTTATTTCCATGGAGATTGGTTTGCTGTACTATAATCAAGTCTAAGCAAGCTTTTCCTTCATATAAGCGCATAGACTGTACGTCGTTTTCCTTTGCTCCCGTTGCCGCTACTGCTGATGCGGAGAAATAATAATAATAATATACAAAAAGTCAATCCCCTTATGAACTCATTTTTATTGAGCTTTGTCATATTGATAGTACTTAACTCTCTCTCTCTCTCAAGAAGGAATACATTTGTATTTTTACACAAGAATTGTATAGGTATTTCCATAATATTACTTCCGACTATATTACCACTACTCCACGTGTGCATTTATACCTATACTTGTTTATTGCACTTTATGCATGACGCTGGGATATTATATAGATGTATTTGCTCATGATGGTAGAGGTGATACCTAGAAGGAAGAAAGGGTTGCAATAACCCACATACAGTAATTGCAGTTGCTACTTTCATCTTTCATAAGCACATTATTGCTCGCGTAAAATACATACACATAAATTGATATACTGCTGACAGAAGGAAACAAGGAAAACAAATCTTGCCTTTCACTTTTTATCTTTATTCATACAGTTATGTGCTTTTCTCAAATACCACTTTATACTACTACCCAAGTCAATGATATGAAGTATGCTCCAGATTTTTTTTTCCAAACCTTAGAATTTGTATATGCTGCAGAATGCTATTTTGTAGTTGAAAAATTGCAAATTCGATTATTTTTTCCACAAAAAAAAAATATTTCGGATACTGATGAAAAGTGTGCTAAAAATTGGCTGAGTTATGTTATAATCTTTATCAGAAGATAAGAAGTACCCACTCATTCAGAAAATCATTTATCATTGATGATTTTTTTTCTGAAGTGGTGTTTGTGGTGAATGAATAGATAAGGCTAGTTGCTGACTGAAAACGCAGTCAAGAGTTGTGCTACTACTACTACTACTTCTACCAACCCACCACTACTACACTCTCTTTCACCAAGCTCAAGGGGTTATGTGTGTGTGTGGTTACTTGCATCATTGCAGGGCATGTCCAAAAGGACTCATAACTGTCTAGATTTCTCCATTAATGCATTATTCTCCGGTGAAATATGGTCTCCAAAGTATCTACTTAACTGATGAGCTTACCGACAATCTTTGCAAACTCGCTTCCCCTTTTGCTTACCTTGTATGTCCATATTATGCGCAGACCACTTAAATATATCATCATGTAAACCAGGTAATAAATGTACATATGTCGTGAAAACATTTTCTACAAAACATACATATTATTCAAGAGAGAGAGAAAAAAAAGAAAGAAAGGAAGTGAAGCCGAGGAAGCAGCATAACATTTGAGTTGAGCAGAAAACTGAAGTGCAGTTCAATGCTGTGGTAAGGTGGTTGGTGGTTAGTGACGACGGCGTGTGTACAATGTTCACGATCGGTTCATTGCTTCCATCGCCACAAACAGTGAGGAATAATGAGAGTGAAAGCAAAGAAAGAGAAGCTGATGCTGAGAAAAGTTGGAAACGCCAAGAAATGGAGTCTTTAATGTGTCTAGGTAAATAATAAGGTATCATCTAGCGGTAGCATTAACGGAACACTAACGATCTTTGCAGTAATAACATGCATTCGTAAAATGAATTTGATTGCTGAATGTTTACACTCTTTCTTCTTCTGTCCTATTTAGACGACTGAACCACTTTCACTTGTTATACTAGCTATCCTGTCCTATGTGCCTACTGATTTCCCCATAATATGTAGATGTGGTACTAGTAGTAGACACACTGTGTAAACCGTAATGTGCTCGGTGCAGTGCAGCAGGACTTTAATATTTCAAGATTACAATAGTGCAATACAATTACTTGTAATTGAGCATAATTCATTGTCCTAGTTGCAGACTCTGCTGCTGCTGGGTTCATCCTTTCAAATAATAATAAATACCTACTTGCATAAGTTACAGTGCTTGCAAACGGAAAGTTGTAAAGTTGGAGAAAGAAGGGTGAGGAAAGATAAAGGGTTTTCTCTTCCAGACAGGGAAATCCACATTTTCTATTTTTATCAAATAATCATGCAGTGGAAGAAAGCACATTACACTGCTTGTTTTTAGTGCATTCCCCATTTAGGAAATACAACTGATCCTTCTGACACTCTTTTGCTCTCCTCCTCTCATCATCTCTACAGATGATGCACAATTAAAATATAAAAAACTCTTGTCTGCATATTCTACAGAGAAAACTGCTGTAGCAACGCTCGGAGAATGCAAACGAGCATTTATAACTAATTAGAAAAGTAGAAGGCATGGGGAATGGAAAAGGTAAGAAAGATTGTTGTCAAGTTAGGCGAATATTATTATGCTTTGCACAAGTAAGAAAAACTTTGATATTTTTACGTACCTGCATGGAAAATATGCATATATTATTAAGTCTAATATTCTCCAGTTTAATTTGAAGGAGCATATGTATACATGCATGTAATCATTATATTATGTCGTATGCCTACATATTTTTTTTATCTACCTAAGCGTCTACCTCATTTCTTTCGTCCTGCTGCTTCATTATTGCTGCAGAGAGAATTTTTGTAATACAAAAGGACAACTGCTTCTACTGCTTTGCAAAATCCTTTTGAATGTGCTCATATAAACATTCCGAACAACAACTACATAGTACGTAAGTGCATATAAGTAGTACGAGTACATGCCTATCTAGATAGGTAAGTAAAGCATATTAATAGCTCTTCTACCACCACTATTTGCAAAATGGTGGTGGTGGCATGGCATGATATTAGTAAAAGTGTTGTATGCTAAAGGGACTTGTTCTGAAAAGAAGCATAAAAGCAAGGTAGTAGTATGGATGCTGTTAGTACTTTTGAGAAAAAATGATTCTACGAATGGAATTTCTGCCAGTTTTCTAGTCGACTAGATACACACGAGCTTTTCCTGGAGTTACTCTTCGTCTTCCTCTCCTTTTCTCATTCAGTGCGATATTATTTCAAACAGGTAATATAATCCACCCTATAACCAAGCAAACCGAGAGTAATACGTATTCATCGTGATACGAACACACAGACAAGAAAGTAGGGAAAGGGAATGCACATTTTCATATGCTACTATATAAATGCTATGTGCACAATATGATACGATGCACATATATAGATACATACAACTACTTTTTACGCTTTTGCTTTGCTTTTTCATAAAAAGACAGTTCTTGGTAGTAGTAGTAGTAAGGAAGAAGGACATACTATCTACTGCTGCTCTTTTGCAAACACTCTGCTCTCCGACTCTGCCGCTCATATTACACGCGTGTATGCATCCACTACTACTACTACTTAAGTTTGCCGACTATTATGTGCATATTTTCTTGTACAATATGAGAATCAAGACATCGTTTTTTGCACAATATGAGGCCATGTAATAGGCTCCGTATTTCATAGAGTGCTTACCTGCGCAATAAAGTCAGTCATCAAATGTAAAGAAGCGATTGGATGCAGATGCTTTTTCGCTGGACTTAATCGACTACCGTAAAGTTTCTCAATTGCCACTCATCCAAAGTAATGGATGTAGTTACTTCCCTCTTTTTTCTCAACCAACCATTCCTCTTACATTGCTTTCTTCACGCAAAGACAGAGTAAGTACTCGACAGAATGACCCACTGTACTTTTCTATTCATTTCTTGTTCTCCTTTTTGTCACTTTCCTTTTCTTTATCTATGGCTAGAGAGAAAACTTGCCGCCGTCAATGCTACACTGTAAACATTACTTTTTAACAGAAACTAGTATTATTCAAGCACATCTTGACGATGGATGCATGCAGTCATAATATTTTTTCAAAGCAGGAGCATTGATGAAACTTGAAAAAAAAGACCTTTTCTTATTTCTACTCTTCTACTCGTCTTGTTTTCTTTGAAAGTTTTATCCAGATTGAAGTAAAAACACGTGGTTTAGATGGCCAAAGGAGTGAATTGAAATAACTGCCCGTGTCTGTCTGTCGAAAAAATTCATTGGAAAATTCGACAGACAGAAGTGAAAGCATCTCTAAAAAATACTGGACCAACTTCAATTTGTGTAAGAAACAGCTTGCAGGTTGAGATTTTTTAAGTAAGTAAGTATGAAGTTGACAAAAATTGAGCAAACCTGAAGCAAAAAGTGCCTTAGAGGAAAGCCCACAGAAAGACAAATATTTAACACTCTCAAAATAGCAATCCAGATTTATGTAAAGTAGGCCGGCAATAAAATTGTCAACTTTTATTGATTGAATAAATTTTGTAGGGTTAAGTATAAGACTTGAAACACTTGTCTTGTCTGTTTTAAATGCATGTCGTTTAGTATCCATACGAGTGGAAGGCTCGACACAACTTTATTTCCATAATCACTTTACAAAATTTTAATTTCATCTGACACAAGTTTTTTAGTGACTACAGCAGCGGAAGAATGCATTCTGCACGGGGATAATTTCATTTCAGAGAGGTACGTTTCTACCCATATGCATCGTTACCGATTTTTTCTCATGCATAAAGCGTGTCAGCACAGCACAAGTACCTATCTACATTACATAAACTTGGATGACTGATAGTACCTGGAAATTGATTTTTTTTTGTTATAATAACTTTAAAGCTGATGTTGGCTCTAAAAGTTGTCATATGTTCATAGCACATATGTGGCTACTTACTTACTTACATACTCTCACATCACATATTAAATACTTGCTTCCTTTCTCTAACCACTTTATTAACAGCACGGTTATAGGTGTTTGTATGTATCAATCTTATTTCAGAAATGCACCTACATCCCTCAACTCAACATTCGGTGACAAAGTCAAATAAAGGATCAGCAGGATTCCGACTCCCATACACTTTAGTAATGTAAGTAGCAGTCGAACTGGTGAGGATCAACGAATGTATCTGGCGGCATGGCTTATTACCTTTTTGTCGTCGTTTGAAGGCCAAGATGGAATGACATGTCTACTTATACACCACTACAAGCAAACCATTGTAAGCATGGAGAAGAATGGAAGAAGAAGCAGGGAGCATCTTGAAGATGAGAAAATATTTTAAAACTGTTAGTCTAAAAGGCAATCTTCGGCGTAAAGACAAGAAGAAAAGGATGAAATGTTGTGCAAAGACATTCACTACCACGATTTCCGTACATGTTGCCAAAAACCTTTTTTAGATCAAATTCATTATATAAAAATAATAAATATATAATATGTGCACGCTATAGAAAATATGAATGGTTCTTCTGTTTGTCTATATTATGTATTTATTGTACTGTCGGAGAAAGTATGTACTTAATGTGCGAATTTTATCGACACACAAATATACACAGTTTACCCATACACCCAATGCAGTACTGTAAATGCATGTGTGTATAGTATTGTTACTATGATATGTACATTTGAAATATACAAAGGTTCATGAATTTCTATATTTCCGTTTGGATTCTGGTGAGAGGCGTACATGTAGAAACATGAACATTAGCCAAGTGCTATGAGGTAACGAGAGAAAAGAGGAAAGGATGTTGTTTGGAAAATACAAAAAGACACGTTTTTATCGATTTGTACAACTTTGATGTGTTTGAGGGATTACTGCTAAGGGAGCGAGAGAGAGAGAGAGAAGGAAAAAGGTAAAAAAAAGTATAGCATGTACTACAAAGTGTGTATACTTCCTCACGCAGATACATTACAGCCCTTCCTTTTTTACCGTTTTCTTAATTCACTCAGTCAAAAGCTGAAACACACAGGTATCCATTCAGTCTTCACTCAAAGCAGATTAAAATTATGGATGGAAAACTGAATGCTGCTGAATTTCTCGTTTCGTAGCCAAAAAAACAGGCTGCTGTTAGTGATAGTGTTTTTACCGTGTGGAAAATAAAAACACATATGAGGAAATGACTTAATTGGTGTAAAACAGAGAAAAATTGAGTGTGTGGGTAGTGCGCACATTTGCTACTTACAATTAGATTTTTACGTTTCCTTTCCCAACTCAAGATTAAATTTTGATTGCCACGAGCGTAGGTTACACTGTAAATAAAAATTGTCGGAAGGATAAAGTGACGGAGGTTTCTCTAAAAACTAATTTTCAAGAGTATGACGCAAAAAATATGAAGGAAATTACATATATCATATCTGTAATTATATCAAGGATTAAATAAACTTTATGGTAGGATGACTTGATGATAGTTGTTTAAATGGGTAGAGTGTTGTTGCCACATAATATGTAGAAAAAACACTTGTAAATATTCAAGACTCAAAGTTTATCCAAGTCATAACTTTAATTACACTGAAAATTGAATCTTTTAAATTTACTCGTGTTTTTACCAAATTTTGAAACCAGTACTTGAGCAGGCATACACTTACATAAACCTTATAATGCTCCATATGCTTGGTAATTCTTGATGGAATCATCATGCTCACTTGCATTCTATTACAAAATATTTCTTTTCAAATCAAATCTCTTTTAACATGTCTACAGAGCACATCAAAAGCGTATGGTTGTTATTATCAGCTCATCACAGTCTCTAGTCGGTTGAAATCACGCACGCACATACATTGTGCCACTTTGTAAAACTGATTTGGTTGGTTTCTGTAAACCAAAAACAGTCGACAAATGTAAAAAAAATAGCTCTTGCGGTAGAGAGAAAGAGAGAGAGAGTGAGAGCGTGAGTTGTTTCAATACTCATTTCTAACTCGATTTGTGTATAGATTCATGCGGGCGTAGTATTCAATCAGACGACTGAAATGGAAATGAGGAGAGACGACGGGGAAAGAGGTTTAGACATAAAGAGAAACACTTGCATAAAATACATATGTAAAACAGCTAAAACCAGTGCTAAGCAGTAGCAAAAGGATAACTTGCATGCGCATTATTTGTTTGTTTGCATATTAACTCTAATTAACAATATTCAGCACACTATTCAATACAATGCAATGTTTGAGAAATA
>JAHZMZ010004858.1:0-15669 GCA_027743805.1 Lepidocyrtoides sp. E14
GAATGTCAGATTCGACCGGCTTTTATGGGCCACTTCTACTTTTTAATCAAAACTTATACAAGTTAAAGTTTGATTAATTTGTGTGAGGGTGGTAGTGAATAAGTACTTTAACATTATTGTGGCGGAATTGTTTAGACATGTGACGTCATCTTACCTTGCAGATTATGTAGGTATTTCATTTATTCCTGTCCACTAAAATCGGCCCTGCTCTGAACAGGGGCAAAGTCAGCGAAACTAGGAACGAACCAGGAATATAAAGCTATAAAGCAGTTTTACAAAATATATGCAAGTCTACCAGCATTAGTCCGGAAAACTTAATTTTGTATCTTGAAACAATGTAGACTCAAAATGAAAAAGTATTGAAGACACTGCCACAAAACCCAATATTGGCAAACGTGACCAATGCAGGGGCACAATTACAGGAGCTGCTTCACTTTTTTGCTCGTTTAGGCGCTAAAGTGTTATGTTTAGATATTTTCTGCCTATTAATACAGAAAATCTACAATTTATATTTACTAATTTAGGCACGTAAGATGGACTAGTAGAAAATGAAAGTGCTTTAGGACTCGTGAGACGGATCCTTTGATTTCCATCAAGCACACATCACCAAGCCGTCACATAGTGGCATAGGTGCTTTTATTGCATCTTTCAGTTTGCCGTGTTGAAAATTGTTAAGAACGCATATTATATAGGTTTAGTTGGATGGATGGGATAAAATTTATCCGATAAATGACCAGATAATATGAAATAAAATCGATACTTTTTATCAAATGCCTAATCCACCCGTCAAATTAATATTAAATTTATCATCTATCGTAACTACCCATACATGGTTTTGTCGTTAACTTAAACTCACAATTACAAAATTTAGGCCACGCCCTTCAAACTTTTAAAACATAAAACACATTTTACTACGCAATAATACAGATACAAATTACAAACCTCTGTTTATATAATGAAACCCATTATGAAATATACGTACATGATGCAAAAAAATTGACAGCTTATTTTGACATTCTATTCTATCCCAATTTTTTACTAGTTTGAGTGCATCCGTCATATTATATGACACAAAACCTGTCTGTAGCGGAAGCGGAAATCTGTATCTTGAACGAAATGGCCTTTATAGCGATTATTACAAACATTTACATTGGGACGTCCCTTGTATGAGTGTACAGTATATCGGGCGATTACTCTAAATACATTTTTGTATATGTCATATCGCCCCACCACGTTGTACTATGTATTCACACCGTTTCCACCACTTAAATGATATTTTTGTCGTAACATTTTATAAATGAAGTTTTCTAGAGTCGAGAAACTGAACATAATTTTCAAGACCATTATGCTCAGACCGGCATTTTTCCGTGTTGTCACAATTCCTCTATTTCCTATTTGTACATTACTTTGCCAATCGTCACGTGTGACGTAAAACATATTATATGTATCATACATGCATGAAATAGTGTTACAATAGAAGTAGTTATTATCCCAAAATTGTGTCCACTTGAAAGTCCCGTTACATTTTTCTCCTTCCACTTTTCCCTTGTTTTCTTTTGTGCAATCAAACAGTGAAAACACGATCCAGCAATAACTGTCGCTAACACAAGCTCTGACTGAACAGTGCTAATCATCGACTAGTAGCAGGGGAAAAGTCACATAATATTACATCATAATATTTTTTTTGAAAGAGACAAACAGCAAAGAAAAATGGAAGAGAAAACTTTTGTCTGTTGGCATATATTCTAGTAGAAGAGAAAAGAAAGGTAGCCCTATCATCACTTATCCAAAAAATGTATACACTTTGCAACAATAGTCTTGCACACATCACACTACTACTCCTTTTACTCCATACCAAAACTCGCGATCAGCCATCTAGCTACTTGAACAGACTTGAACTTCTCTTTTTTCTGTGTGGTAGAAAACATCAGCTAGACCTAAACCTTTCTCAACTTGGACTTGTCTCTCTTCCATATTGCACTAGCATCACCATGTAAATATGGTATGTTGAGAAGACCATATCTGCTGCAGGCCTACTCCAGTGTATTCCTCTTCTTTTCTCTCTTCGTTAGCTTGGCACTCTTTTTGGCATGGGTTAAATTGAGAAGGAAAACGGGAAAAGACTCACTTTCGCAAAACATTTCCAGTAGTCAGTCTCCAAGTCGGCAGATAAGCTGAAGCTTGTTGCAAAAAGACGCTCTGCAGTTATTGCATTACACAGCTCCCTATTTCATGTAACAAACCGCATAATATACGTGAATTTCTCTCCTGTTGCATTTTTCCTTTACAAAGATCCCCGGTCGGTGTAAATTTAATATTTTATTTTGGATATACTATTCCATTTGATGACTTATTCTTCTCATTTCTCACCCAATTGTTGACAAAGTTCTCGTTTCGTGAAAATTTCATACTTTTAAGTTTAAGAAAAGAGACATTTTCTCCCTGATACATTATGGAAATCACATTTCCCCATCTTATAACTTAACTCCACTGAGAAATCAACCGCATAAAGTAGCACTCATATCTTTTGAGAAAAGACACATTTCACAGCAGAAAAAAACGTTCATCAACTGTCATTGCTGCTACGTGTTTGTTTCAAACTGGAGATTGATGCTCTTGTTTTGGGAATGGTGCATATTGCCCCAAACACAAGAACATTATTTTAATTTTCTATAGTATTATTTCAAGTGACACAATCTACTCAAATTCTACTATGAGCAAACTCAAAAATTAAGTTTTGCTTTTTGTATAGTGCCCTCGTGCTCTCAAAAATACCGATTCTACAAGTAGAAGACTCTATTCAGCTTAGAATTATACTGAAATTTAAACTTGTGAACAGTGTCAGCACTTACTTTTAGTCTTTTATTAGCTTTTACTGTGACTGGAGTAGTTTTATTACAAAACAAAGAATGTAAACTGTGTATCATGTTTGAATAAAGTTATCGTAAATTTTAATGTGCTGACATTCCTTTAAAACTCTGTGTATTAGTCCATAAATGGAAAATATATACGCTGCAGTTTCTCAATTAACAGCGTCAATCACCTAGTTATTACAAAGGCAAATACTTTCATTGTAAATTCAAGCGTCTATAAATTGCATATTTATTATGCTACCTCTAATTATCCGGTAAACTTATTTTCAAAAACAATTCAAAATTGCGGAAAAGTGTTCTGCTTATCATAGCTATGGTGCGCGTGTGTTCACTTCATAAAAATAATGACAACACGCTTTTGTCTCTTTTGCTGTTATAAATGCACAGTAAATTACAAACTTCTCAAAACGGCAGTAGTTACTATTATTAGTCTCGTTGCGTGACTTTTTAATATTAATATACTTTCCGTGTTTAATTACTGATGTCGTATCGTACAAGTTGGAGTGTTAATAATACGTTCTCAAAAGCCCCCTATTCTAACCAGGAAGAACACTTTATATACCTCTTGCCGTTAAACTATATAATTTCATGTACTCTAACAAATACATAAATGCACATTTTATGTTGTGCTGGTGGTAGTTGCTGTAAAAAAACTAGTGTTCATGCAGTTTAGTCATAGTCATAATTACAATTTTTGTCAAGATTTTCCTTACATCAAACTGTGCGATACTGTCATAAAACAAACAAACACCAACTCTCAAAAGGCAAACAAAAATTGCATATTTTGTGTTTTGCTGTGTGTGCGAGACAGGCACACTTTACCCTTCATATTTATGCGTTCCTATCATGCTAATGATTATTATCATCATCTTCATAATTTGAGCTGAGCATGATATCCAAAGAGAGGACGGAAAAGCAATTTTATGATTATGACACAAGTGAATTCCGACTCAATCGTTTGCAGTTGATGTAATTACAGAAAAACTATTTTTCCTCTGAGCTAAAGTTGAAGCTCCGGAAGCTGTTGTGACGTTCTGTATTTTGTTAACTCAATTTTTAATCTACCACACAAAGAGAAAAACAGTATTCCAGCAGAAGTCAGAATTCCGGATAGAATGCATCGCCGACTTTGCGAGCTAATAACTTAAACTATTATACAGCCACAATATTATAAAATTTACAAAAGATACGGATACAGATTTTATAGGATATATAGAGGTGGTGAAACAATTACACCCATTAAACTTTCTTCTAGAGCGCAATGCGCCTAGCATAATAAAAAGTTGCAATATCTGTTGACGGCGGCAGAAACGCTTCAGTATGTTGATGCTATCAAAATAACTAGAAAGTAAAGTTACAGTGTCCGCCGTTCCCCTTGTGTGCATGAAGATGTTATCCAAACAACCCAAACACATGGAGGCCACAAATGCTTTGAAAGTGCACACACCTACCTAATTTCGTAAAAGAAGACCACATAATAATATGCCCACTAAAGACAGTTCTTTTCAGACTTTCTCCTTCTACAAAGCTGAAGAATATTGCGAAATAAGTTTTCATTTCCACAATCCTGTCTACCAACTACCAACTATCCAACCTCAACAAAGTCTATTATTGCCAGTGGAATTTCATCTACCTATTCCTACAAAACGGCAGGAGAAAGCTTCAAGTTGCTGATTTCAACAAATAGTCTAGACGAATAAATGTTAACTTTCAAGAAGTAAGTTTTATTCAAGTAAAATATGTGATTTTCGGTACGAACACTACTGGCTAACTATATACTTTATTATTAATGATAATACTTTTCCCTCAAGAGTGGCTAAAAACTTCCCTACATACCTACACGAGTAAAGTTGACAGTACACATGCTTGCATTCATTATCGTAGTTTGCTGGTTGCTTTCCCTCGAGCTTCTTTCCAAACCACACTACCAAGATTTTGCAACACCACAAAATCAATTAGGTATGGTTTATGCAGATCATTTGTTACTCGTTCTCCGTGTAATGCTAACATTAATTCCACCACTATACCACGTTCAGTATATACTAACAGTGGTAAATGGTAATACATCTAATCACGTACTTTTCCCATCTCATCATTCCATTCCACTCGATTCCCTTTTCCATACTTCCATCGTAACTTTGCGTTCACTAAATTTTGGACGTGTTATAATGCCCTCACTGAACGAAAAATCAACAGTGGAAATGGGAAAAGAGAAATTAGTCGAAGGGTGAAAGTAGAATGAGGTGAAAGAATAAAACCCGTTTAAATTAAAGGAAAGAAAGGAACATTTTGTTTTTATGTATGTAATCCATGAAAGAGAATGGGACCAAAACACGTTTGTGAAGAAAGTCTAACTAAAGGCAAGTGTGTGAATTGGGAAATTGGATGAGAAAAGTAAAAAGTATTCAGCGAAGCATGACGCTATAAATAGAAGGAGAATGCGTGGTTTTAAGACGATTTTCGTTTACTTACAGCTTGTGATGAAATTTTCTCCGTAAATCCTTTTGTCTGTAAAGCATGGAAGATGTAAAAGCAAGAGTAACCGTAAAATAAGAGAGTTCATAGCATTTGCGTTTCACTTTCACTTCAAATTTGAAACTACTGTACTCATATTGTCTGAACGAAGATGACGAATAATGGCAGCAGTTCTATTAAGCATAGGTATTGCTATATAACAACAGTACAAAGTGCCCATTCGGTAGAAAATCCAACTACATCATAAATAGCATTAATTATTACTTCTTAGAAAATTTTATATCCCTGTAACGTTTGACAGCCTGACCGGAAGCAGAAACTCAAATCGTTAGAGCATTTAAAAGTAAGTTGTCAAGTTGACGGTAGTTATTATGCATGCATAGTGAATAATATGTGAATGTAAGTCACTGAATATACATGAAAGTGTGCAAAATTGCCATAGCACCTCCATGCAATTTATGCCATGTTTGCCAGAAATTCTTATTTAGTTTTATGGAAAAACCATTGAGTTTGCTTCCTAGTTTTGAAAAATGAACAATAATGCGGTTCTACTGTCCCAGCATATTACATAATATTGAAAAAGATATAACTTGAATTCATGAAAACCTTCTTACACAATTTCAAGAATAAACCTTGACCTAATACTAAAATCTGAATGAATAAACAGTAACCATCAATTAGTTTTAGTGCTTTGAAGAACAAAAAAATGAAGAAGCAGTAGAACATGTTGCTTTCCATTTTTAGACTTTAAATCAGCATATAATCTGGTTTTAAACACACGATTCCTCTCTACCACCCGCATCAAATAGCCACCTCCAGCTTTGTATGTATATAAGCTAGAAAAAATAGGTTTAAAGAATTGCGCTCTTTCATTTTATTTTTTCGTATAAATAGGCAACTTGCCTAAGCTAAATTTGATCCCAGATATACTTTTCCCTTGAACGCATAAAGCTCAAGAAAAATGTATCCCAAAGCAATAACATTGCACTGTTTCCATTTACTGGTCCAGACAACCTCGTGCTTACTATACCTTCCCATATTTCCCTTGTCTTCACGAATTTCGTACGTAGTTGAAAGCTACCAGAAGCCTCACGTGTGTGCAAATGTATCTGTGCTATAGTTTTGCTGTGTTATAATTTTTGTATTAAAGCTAAGCGCTTACCTCTAACTTTTTCAGTCTCCCTCTCTCACACTCCATCTTACATTTTTTGAATGCTTTTTATTCAGTAGTTTTTCGATTCACATAGCAAAACGGTAAAAAAGCACCCCATAGAGTAAAAAATGACAAAAATGTTTTTGCATAATATAAGCCACATAATTAGATTCCCTACCTCATGCATGCATAATAAAATATTTCACGTATGTAGAATTACTGCCTAAATACTAATGTAGACCAACCTCCAGCCAGAGAAATAAGCATGCAACAACAAAAATAAAACGTATCAAAAGAGTATCGTTTAAAAAAAAAGTTTGAAAAGTTTTTGTGTGGTAGTAGTGCAAGCCCAACCAAACACAAGTTACAAGTTTTGTATTGATTTAAGGAGGAATCTGGTCTAGTATAAACCTTTTTGTGCTATCTTAAGTTTTTACAAGGAAAAAAATATTACAGACTGCTTAGTCTATTTCTTCACCATAATAAAAAGATATACTTGGAAGCAACTTGTTTAAAACTTTCCATGAATACTTAATCCTATTATATTTCCTAACATTTGAAGTAGAATCATAATTTATAGATTTCTTCTACAAAAATGCTTGGCTTGGTTTTGCCCATTTCGTGGTGTCAGTTTACAAAGGAGAGTTTTCAAAAAATGTTTATGAAGGAGAACTTTTCATGCGTCTTCTTCCAACATAGCTTATCGTGAATTCTCGATGGTACAAGTCAGCATGACTAAATCAAGTTTTAATAAGTGCCACTCACACAGCACCAACATTACGACGTGCTGTCAACAATATGATCATGAGAAACTAATTGAATTTCTGGAATGGAACCGAGTGTGTGCGTGAGTAATGGAGAATAAGAAAATTGTTCAAAGGTGACAGAGAATGAATTTCATTATGCAAATTTTTTTTTGTATTATACGTACGCATATCACAAACATTGTCAAGTGTATTTTCCTTCACACAGATTTCAGCAGGCACCTATCAATACAGAAAATAAAAAATCGATCAATACTGCTGACATAGCTTGATAAACCTAAAATGCATCACTTTGCCCCGCCTCAAATTTTCTTGCTAAAAATGGTTTATGTAGAAGATAGTGAAAGCAGTATATTATTTATATGTTATAGCCATAAACTAGGAATTAACAGTACTATATAGTCAAGTAAAGGATTGTTCTATAATTATGACACTTGTGCAGAGTGTCAGAGTTGGATCATATTTATTGATGCTGTATCGATTTTTTGACTTTTTACTATCTTTACATACCTTTATAGTAGACATTTTTTCACATAATTATTATGAGTTACTGAAAACAATTTTGACAGCGTTGCATTACGTTTTAACTTCAACTATGACAGTAATTGTTAGGTAGTGCGTGGGAGAAAATGACATTTGCCTTGTCTGCTTATACTTTTATTGTATATCATTGCCTTCTCAAATCTTTTCAATTTTTTGTGTTCACAACAAAACCGTTAAAAGTTTTGTTTAAAATTGTTTTTGCGCTTATGAGCTACTTTTTAGAACATGGATCTGATTTACATTTACCATTTTATGTCTTCTTGAATTATAGGACTTGAAAAATGCTCTATTTTTGTTTAGGTACATATATACCCCAGTAAATACTTGTATAATATGGATTAAAATCAGGTTTAGCTCTAGCCACGTACCTTTATAAAATTATTAACTGTATCATAAGCTTCAATCTAATGTCAGCCAAATTTCATTTGAATTTTTTTGTAGAATTGTGGGAACAAACCAGTCGTTGTAAATAGGAGAATGTGAGTTTGCTGAGTGCTTATTATAAGTTAAACAGATTTTGGTGGTAACGACAATACGTTATTAATGTCAGTGCCTAAGCCGCTGTGTTTCTTTCTTTCATTAGTTTGTTACATATATAACTTTTATCAAAACAGAATTTAATTAAAGCTGCAATGCAACGTCAGGAATATAACCTGTTATTTTATGCATGACGAGGCATCCCAGTTGACTTATCGTTAGAGGAATCTTAATCTCTTGTGGATATAATATGCCATGTCATACGTCTCACTAGACCCACTAACGTATGCGAGTTTACTAAATGAACATAGGGAAAAGAACTGCAAAAATTGGCAGCATGAAAAAAATCAAACTCTGGCCAAAGCTTTAAAAATTTTCAAATTCATATTCATAATAGTTTGCGGCAACTGCTTAATTACAAAGATTTTATGAATTACAACTTGCATGACGTTGCTTGATATGAATGTGCACATTATGTCTTCAACTATCGATAATTACTACTGGTTTATTGCCTTTGTCATCATTGCAATAGCAATAATTTAAAAAGAAATCACCGTTTCAGCAGTATGAAATCTGGGGACTTCCAGAGGGCTGCATTGAACATCATTCATTTTCCACTTGGGAAAACAAGTCTCTTTAAATGAAACTAGGGTAATGTAATTAGGTAGGGGATGTTATTATGTTATCGAGGTCGGTGGAAAAGGTGGATATGACACTTCTGCAACGCCTTACAAAGACAATGTAAGCTAGCAAACTTTAGCAAAATTTCTCGCTATCCAACTTTCAGAACGTCATGTATATACACTAATTTTTCGAATCTATCGCCATAACTGAAAAGTGACATAACCGTTTTCTGTTACCAGACACTTCGGCGTACAGTAAGATAAATTTCTTCCAGATTTTCCATGAATCTCAAATTACTTTCGGAATTTATTTACATCTCAAAAGTTTTTTTTCGCCTGTTTCGTAATTGTAATTTCAAAATGTGTTTGTTCACTTACCGGTCAACTTTATTTTTTGACATAAGAAAACCAAAGAAATTAACCTAAATGGATGTTTTTCTAGCTTTATATAGTAAGAAAACGCAACTAGAAACGCACCTATCAATATTAATCTGCGTACGAAGAACAATTAAAGTTCTTTTCAAATTAGTCTTGATACAGAGACAAATTATATACTAGAACAAACAAGAACTTCCTGCTCTACCAAACATAACGTGCTTTCTAGCGAGACCAATCTTGCAGGTCACGCCAAAAATAAATCTAAACTAGAGAGGGCCACATATGGATTCGAAGCTAAGACGCATGTGGAGAACTGGAAGTTCCTGTCTGAAACTTTCTGAAGTTTCCTCAATCCAACATCGTGTTGTACCTATTATTCTTTAATACCAACCACTGGGACATCATGAATAGAAGTCATTTTGCGTTGTGATTATTCAAGTTGGTTCTTTAATAATGGTTGGTGCAACGATGCAATGTACCACGTTTCTCTGCTTTTGAAATAAAGCACCAGAGTTTCTTTTATATTGCAGAGAACTTTCCAAAACTGTCATAAGCACATACAAAATCCATTTACGTGTGCCTAAATTAGTTATTGCTTTCTTAAGTTATGATGCATGAGGGAAGGGCAACGAAGAATAAAAAATATCGAACTGCGTGTGCTGAACACGTTTTTCAGGATGTACATACATACATACATAATATGCACATCGAATTGTTTGCCGAATGAAATGGAACAGTAAGTGCATGACGTATTAAGCAATTGATTTACAAGTGCAGTTTTTATCTTGCACTTGATCATACTTACTTGGAACTTCCAAGTTGGATGGGAAAATAGAAAGCAAAAATTCACTTTTATATTTCATGTCATTTGACTACATGGCAAAATGTGCATTGTGGTACTGTTGTGTGATTTATGTGTGTATTACACTGGACCTCACATTGGTTACATATCACAAAACATATTTATGAAACACAGTGCACCTCAAAACCATTACTTGCGTGCAAAACACAGCAGACTTGTGGCCAAGAACTGTGGCACGTTTGCGCTAAATACTCCCCACCGTTTGTTGGCACATGAGAATTCCAACAACAACAAAAGTCCTTCATCAAGGACAGAGCTTATACATTGTTGTTAATATTAATTGAAGTTTTGGTCATTTCTTTTCATTTTTTTGTGTGAGGAATTACTCAGTGAACCTGGGAACCTATAATCACAGACATATTCATCCCCCAATACCCCCAATTAAAACTTGTCTTTTCTTTCTCTTTAGACATTTATCTTTTATACAAGATTGCACGTTGCAAAACATGAGGTAACTAGCGTAAATTACAGATCAATAATTAACTACCGCAGCTGGCAATTTTCTCTGGTCTGTAGTACATAGTTGATATTTACCCGTCATCCATTCCAGTAACGACTGGAATGCAGTCAATCTTGTAGGCACCGTAAAAAATGTCAAATTATTTACAGTCAACAAAGGAACCTTTGATAATAACGGCTCTATTGTGCTGACTGAGACAACAAAACCAAGTAGGTACATATGTACCAAGTAGAAACAATATCGATGTGACCACATGGCTCCATTTACTTCATATTTAGTTACGTAGTTTCCGTTTTTCGTGCTTCGTGCTGATGACGCTGTACGTGCTTGGAATAGTTTATACATATATGGATAGCATAACATCAGTGAATTTTCTAGCCAGCTTATAACTTCATGTCACTGAAAAAAGAGTTGATTGTCAAATGACTATGACGGAAAAGTGATAGACAACGCGGTAGGGAATTAAAGGATGAAAAAGAGCTGTCCTGAAGTTATTTTTTATTCCCTGAAAACATTATTCAACAAATACACCGCATTTAACGTTGCTGTTTTCTTTGTCTATACAATGCCCATTGTACAATGATCATGATGAGCGAGCTTATAAATATAATGAATCGACGAGGATATTAACCCTTTCAGTCAAAGTTGGAAGGAACGAAATAACAAGTTAAGCAAACATAAAAGAAACTAAAATGTTTACGCTTGGACGTACATATAGACATAATAGGGAAGTGGGAGTCAGCGATAGAATGATTTATGCAGAAAGTGAACTTGTCTGATTCTCTCCGTTCTTCTGAGCTGCCTCGCCGCAGCAACTCATCTCTTATTTATTCTCGTCAACTTTTAAGAAGCCATTCTGCTAACTAACTGGAATAACTTTCATCTATAAAAAAGTATTATAACCCTCGCGATTTTACATTTTATATTTACTTCCTCACTGAGCAAGAAAAAGCATTGTGATGACCTAAAGCTGTTGTAGAAAGTAGCCTAATATGCATAAAACTCTACTCGGCATGTGGCTGTGACTTCAATCTGCATATTAACGATTTGAGTAATGTATTCGCATGTTGGAAGAAGATTCAATGGATTGTAGCAGGCAACAAACACCAACAGTATTGCCTTTTAGTACTACGACTGCTGGGTTTTTAACTGTTCTATCCGACCAAGTAAAAGTTTTTTGGGGAAAGTGTTTTTTTACGCTGCGTATGCAAGTAATGCCATGAAAAGGCCTGTTTCTCAAATGAATGATCTAGTTCCAACTGTTTTCCCCATCATCATCATGATGGGACTACACTCATAAAAAGTCAATGTGTGTGGGTTTTCCTACCACTTAAAAAGTAGTGACTGTCAGACAGTACTGCCAGTTGTACCAGAAGTAGTAGTAAAAACTGTAAATCTATAACATAGCATACATACATGATCGTCATATTTTTTGTCGACTCACCCACCAACTGTTTGGAAAGAATGCACATTCCTATGAATTCAGCAGCTTTTCCGTCATTCTGGTAAACTTCTAGTCCGTTTTTGGGGCTTAGTGGTAAAATGACGATGATGGTTAACTGGTGGTAATGGTAAACGGGAAAACCATCTTTATTCATTGTAGTAGTTATATTTTTGCTTTATGGGTAATTGCCATAAATGAATGTTACGAGCGATAATATGCACCAGTTACTGTATAGTTGTGCACGTTTCCGCTTCATTGTAACTGAATAACATTTTAAGGGTAAAGTACGTATAAATTATAGACGTGATCTGGTAACCTGCTATATTGCTTATTTGTTATTATTACTTCAAGTACTAATTCAAAAACCGAATAGTTATAGTAGCTAAATTTTTACTGCCTGACTTTCGATTGTGTTTTGAGTATTATGTACTTGAATGAGAATCGTAAAAACTCGCATGTCTGCGTTTGAAAAGATTTCAAGTAAATTTTTATGTAAATATTAACGAAACGAAGGGAAACAGTAGCATTAGCAGCTTTTCTACGGGCATTTAAATTTGCAGGCACATTTCTTTGAGGACAGCCTCCTTGCCTGTGGTCTTTTTCAGTGCAGAAATAAAAATAAACCAAGATATATATATATATATTGGAAATGAATGTTACAACTCTGTGAGCTTCTATGCTTTTACCCTCTACTAAATAGGTATAGATACATTACTTCCTAAATATTCTGATGAAAAGTAATGTTAATAATAATGAGGTGTCATATTAATTTAGAGAAGTTTTATAGTAATAAACACGTGGATGACATGAAATGATTTCGGCCAATATACGCATATTATCATGTATATTATGTCTAACTCTACTTTTAGTTGTGGCATTATTACTTACCTTATACCAACTTACTAACGGATATTGTAGAGTCAAGGTTGAAATAAAGATCGATTTTTATTAGATGCCATAAAATGCCATGTGTAATTAAACGAAAAGTTTGGCGGTGGCATAGTTTAGATATCGATATTGGTGGGATTTAGAATCACCCAACAGCTCAGACTAGTATAATTGACAAGCTCTAAGTTAAGTAGCAGTTACTGGAGTAATTAAGATTAGACCCAAGTCCTACTCTCATTAGTCATAAACTCATAAATATCTGGATGCAAATTAAAGGCTTTGACTGTTATACTGATCGTACAATATTTCAAAAGACCAATTCTGTAATATAGTAGTTTGTCTTTCAATCAACTTTCACTGGACTGGCAAATTACTTATATATTTGAAGTTTTGAAATCATCATTCTATTCAAACTATCATCAAAGATTTCAAAGATTTAATGCCAAATTTTTGCACTTGCCTCAAGGCTTTGAGCGATAGAGTAATATTTTTATGTATGGGATTGAGAAAAGTTTTTGGAATCGTTTCGAAATCACCCGTGACAGATTCCAAGATAGTGTTTTCCAATAAGCTCTTAAGTATTTTGAGTTATCGACAGGCATACCAATCTTACAACGTATAAGTTTTATCGTAACATCGTTGAAACTCCCTCTTACTTCACTTTTGTGGGCTCATTAAATATTAAAAAGTTGAAGGACATATTTCATAAAATTCTTTATATTGTTCTGTCATCAAGGTCGAATCGAATAAAAAAAGTTTCCAAATACATGAACCAATGAACTAGGTATAAATTAGATTTTATGCATCTCGTTAACTCCTTCCATTCTGAAATTTTTCTTCCAAAGTAACTATTGTTTCCAGTTCACGTTTTTCTTCCGCAGTGAGTGAACAAGAACTATCTGCTGAGCCGTATCATTAAAATTTAGATAAAAAGAAGAAAAGAACAATTGAACTGTGCAAAAGTAAAGACTATCTACCTACATTGCTTCATCGTGCGTAGGTAGCATGCTGAAAATCCAATGTTTCAAGAAAAACAAAGAAAAATTGGAGACTTTTCTACAGCTTCCGTGTTCTACTGCGGTTTTTCTTTTCCCTTGACGTGTAAACGGATAATAAGAGGGCTGTTTGTGTGAATAGCACGTTTTTCTTCTATGCATGCAAAACAGCCTTAGCTCAGCTACTGTGTGTGAGTGTGTGGGATACTTTTTATGATGGGCGGTAAAAAAAATAGCTAAAACTTGTGGTAAATAATACAACACATGTATACCTATCCACCTCCTTGTTATCAACCAACACATTTGTAAGCAAGTTTGTGGGTCAAAATGTTACGTGTGTACAAACTGTACCTTATTATTACTTTTCCGCATTTTTGCATAAAAATCCTCTGAAATAAAACTACCTTAGGGGCAAGTCAAGGTTTTGTAATAAATAGACACATTATTCTAGTGACAATTTGTTTCCTTTTTTCCTTTACAATACGTTTATTGCAACAAGCCCTTTTTTGTGGTTCTTTTTTAGTGTCCACAAATCTTGAACATGATGTGTATGGTAATAGCAAATTGCACCACCACTACCACTGCTTAAAAGTGTCCCACCAAGAAATCTTATTTTTTAAGCGTAAGTGTGGCTGACAAGTTGCCATAATTTATGCGAGTTACATATAATTTATGATAGAGAAAGTTCCATCATGTCCGGCTTTAACGTGGTGAACTTTTTAGGTGAACAAAACCTGAAGTCAACACAGTCGCGATTCAGAATGCTAGCGCTATTTTATGATATTCTGTTTTGAGAGGGTATAGTGCTCACGTAGGAATCCTCTGCATTGTGTATATCTCTCGTAGGGGTAGTGTAATTCATGAGTACATTGCAAGGACGCACCGCACTGTAATTGCATTGTTGTTTTAACGACAGTAACGACATTGTTGAACGGAATTGCAGCAGATCTCAATGCTGTTGTAGCCACTTCAGTTTTAACTATTGCCTTTCTATTTGTCACTCAAGTACATACCTGTGCTTACAAAACACAAAGCATCAAGCATCTCAACACTCAACCCATTTGTTCCGTCAAAAACATGGTTACGCAGTCGTTTTTATCTGTTTCCCTTTTGAAACTGTGGAGGTCAGGTGCACTTCACTGCAATATGGTTGAAATTTACACTGTGGTAGTTACGTAGTGTTATTATTATTATGGTTATTGCTCGTTTTATTACAAAATTTGCATTTTTAACCTTAATCCTAGCATAGATCTTTCCACGCTGGGAACGTTTCTACTATAGCTTGCCAAACAGGCGGTCAGAAAGACTAGGAGACCTCCAGAACCTTCAGAATAAATGAAAATCTCCTTTTGGTTGCTGAATTTGTTGTACTTTCAGATAGGATAAACGTAACGCTCAATTATTCATGCATATTTATGAACCGCGAACATACGCAAAGAAACATGGCTGGAGCAATTATTTAGACCTGTTGTAGTGCTATGTATGCAGCTAACGGCCTCTGTCTAATGGTTATCTGCTACATTTGCTGTGCTTTCATTTTGGATAAAAAAATTCACATTTTTACTGCTAAAACTTGCTATTGTAAATTAATGGTATGTAGAGAAAACTTAATAAAACCAGTGCTAAGCAGTAGCAAAAGGATAACTTGCATGCACATTATTTGTTTGTTTGCATATTAATATTAACTCTACAATATTCAGCACACTATTCAATGCAATGTTTGAGAAATATTAT
>JAHZMZ010004859.1:0-21077 GCA_027743805.1 Lepidocyrtoides sp. E14
AACCGATACTTACTCAAATTTTCAATTGGAACCATCTTCATTCTTCATCCTCATTTTCCACTTGGCTTCTTTTCTTCCTACTGCTGCTCTTTTCCGTTGAAACTTCATCCGTGAACGCGTGAGCATTTTCATCCATTGCTGCCTGATACTTCTTCTTCTGAGCACGTCGCACCCTATCAAACCAGCCTGTCAAAGATGTCTTACCTCCATTTGGTAAGAGAAACTTAATAACATATTATTGTTATTATTATTTGATCTAAATTATCTTCTTTTTTTTGTAATTTTGCCTTAAGAGCTTTAATTTCAAATTAAGACACCGTAATCTTACATCTCCAATTTCGCGTCACCATTTCATCCTGTCAATGCAAGCATCCTTTCTTTAGCTAGAAAAAACAATACTCATTTGATTATCATGAAACAGAAGTAATGGCAATACTAATTTATACTAAATAATCCCCTTTTGTCCGTTTGTTCTACACATCTCATATTGCCCCAAATTTCACCCTGGTTTTTGATTGCAAATTGCAATAAAATTGGCATAGCATGTGGAAGGCTATACCAGTTCGATATATTTTTTGCTTTTATTGAAGCATCAAAGAGAATCAAATTCTCTCTTAAATCTACTCAAACCTTGCTAAAAAAATGAGACTAGAGTCTTAAAATTTGCAAGCGTTTAATATTTTAAAAATATGGATTATTATGGCAGACATTCCAAAGAAGAAGCTCTAGTCAAATTAATAATGGAAATTGCTCATGAGCATGGCAATCAATAAGCGTAAGTAGAGTACATACAACCCATTAATCTATAATGTCCGCCCATACTTGCATATGTACCAGTGATAGCATTAAAGAAACCTTTTTCCACTTTGTCTTCATGCACATTTTTTTCCTCTATCAACGGTCGCATAATAATAATAGATAATAACTGTGCACATCAGTTTGTAAAAATATGCTTTAAAAAGCAAAAGTAGCAGTTTATTTGGTCAAACATTACTATTACGACCTTAGCAAATTGAGCATGAAAAAAGGCACGTGGGATTATTTCGTTTTTACATCTTTCACATGCTAAATAATTTGAAAGAAACAAATGTAAATAGTTTACTTTACTTTCCTTTTTCATACGCTTTTGCCTGTAAATACGGATATTAGACTTGTAATACTCGACTTTCTCTTTTCGCCTTACGGCTGTCTCATTTGATGTTTTTTTTTCTTCTTTTCCTTATTGTACCCCTCTGGCATTACACACGCACACATATAAAGTTGTTTTTAGAAGCGGGTAACTTGTTGCTTATCCTCTAATATCCAGACGTTTCATACGTGATTCATTTTTTCCTACTGTTACAGTTTTAGTAGGCAGCTTCTCTTCTACCCCAGTTTGACACAATGTCGTGTAAATGTCATGGTAGGATATAAAAAACCCACAAGTTCCAGCTAACTACTTTCTTTTAGCCTTCATTTGTTTACCAGATAATGTCAATGACGAATACTAATACTGTCATCTTGACAATAGAAGTTGTCATGTAGTTACAGAATATTATAGTAATAATCATAGCCACGATTTTCCCTCTGGGTATCTGTAGAGTTTAATTTTAAGGTCTACTTTAAAATGAGGGATAAGGTTATTTCCTTTCACGATAGCAAGGATAAGTCAAGGGTAGAAAGAACAACAGAACGTTTAAAGAAAGGAATGATTTGAAAAAAATAGATTTTAACATGAAAGTATACTGGTTTCCATCTACACAACATTTTTCATTATACGACACTTAACAAGTATAATTGCTTTGGGATTTTCAATTTCCAACTACAAATTTCAAGTGCAGTGAAAACAATGAATATGTATTGCGATAATCTATTGATGCCGAACAGCCTAGATGTATTGCGTTCTGAGAAAAATGGAAACGAAATTGTTCTCTTTGCAATAGTACATTTTCCTTTTGTTCATATAAAACAAGCTTGTTATACAGAACAGGTATTGTCGTAGAAGATTGGATGAATAATTTAGTTAAAGGATACGAGAAAAAAAGTTTTTTTTTTGCTATTCCAATACTTACTTTTTTCCGTGCGTGATGGTAAACTGTTTGACTATTGAAGGACTGTTAAAAATGTGTAAAAGTTTTCCTATGCGACCGGCTACGTATGATAAAATTAAATGAGTTGTCATCTGCCCAAAAGAAAGGGTGTTGACTTACTTTAAAGCTATGACGAAATCGAAATAATGCACGAAAATAGCATTTGTTACGTCGCAATAACTGTAAGAGTGAGTACTTCATTATCCCAAAAGGAAATCGTACTTCACAAGCTTTCGTACTAATTCAGAGATCAAACTCATATAATTATCTTCAAATATTAGATGATTTTTTTTGACATGTCAACATTTCACACGTGCAGTCGAAATAAATCTGCATTCCTGGCCTAGTCTAACTATCTGTTTACCACTGTTTGCAAAGAGCGTAAATTTGTTTGTTTGAACGTTCATGCAAAAAAAAAATGAAATGACTCAAAGAGGAAATGAAACTGAAAGTGGTGCGCGTATTACATATGTCATACTTATGTAAGGTAATAATGATGATGATGCTAGAAGAATCGGAAAGAGAGAGAAAGCATACATGGAATAGTATTAGATTTTGCAAAAGAACATTTTGCTACGAGTGCTAGCCAAGAATTTTCTTGTCTTGAAACTTGATATTTACAACAGAATACTTTGTTTCTTTCTCAGTGGGCTTATCAACTACAATAAAAATGAGTTTTATGACATCCCCAACTTTTTTCGTTTAGGCTGATTTGCAGCAATGTCAAAAGAAATAAACGAAATCGCTCTAGAAGTAGTGCATTATGAAAATGGTGCAATGTACTTAAACGTAAGGTCTGAAATCTTGAATACGAAGGATAAAGTGTCTAGGCAGTTTTGAAAGAAAATTGGTTTAGAAGTCTGTAACTAAAACGGAAATCATTTTGTAAGGTTGCCATACATTGTCTTTCTAACAAACAGGAGGATGGGAACAATGAGCGGAGAAAAGTTAAAGACGTGCTTTGATTACAACTTTTGGAAAAAACAAAAAAGGATGCATAAAATAGACAAGCTAATTGGAAATCGAATCTGCATTTTATTTGACAAGAAAATTTTTATATTGATTTTTCCTTTGGGGCTACAGGAGACTGCCAAGTTTTACAATGAAGCTTATGCCGGTGTGTATGTCTTCACTACTTCACTAATTTAGTAAGAGGAGAGAAAAGAGACAAGGGAAAATTACAAGCATAAGCATAGCATTTGCCAATTTCTATTGGTTTGGTGAAAATTGTCAAAAATGTAATTTATTTTCGTCAAAAGGAACAATCATCATTACAGCTATTAAAAATAGTGACGGTGGCAAAACTGATAGAAAATGAGGCCATACATCTTTTAAACTTTTCACTTGCGAATACAAGACATTAAACTTATATAACTGTGTTTCATGATGTTTTATGCTGGATGTCCTTCCACGATGTCATTAACAGTAGCCATGAGAGTAATTCAATCCATTGTCAAATTTTCAAGCAGATTCACTTTCTATGAAAAATTGAAAATTGAAAATATGGTACGCTTTTAACCATAATTTCACCTGTGATGATGGCAACGATTAAGTTGGTCGCAGGTTTTTGGTGGCATTATTGTCGAGTTTCATTCTTCAGTATACGTTGCGTACATTGGGTTGAAAAATCGATTATTGTTTGAAAATTTTATCAGGACATCAAGCAAGTCCTAGTAGTCTTGGTAAACTTATTAGTCATTAATATAATATCTATATGGAAAAAAATTGAGGAAATCAGCTTCTACCATGCTACTACTTTCTCTCTGTGAGCAAACGAGACAGAAACAAAATACTGCTTTTCTTTCTGCGTATTTCTAACATTGACCTGAATTGTATACTAATCTACACTGATATCAAAGATATGCCCAGTAATAAGTATACTTTTCAAGCAACTTTGCAAGAAATAACGGTACGGTTAGACAAAGCAAATGCCATATCATTTATAAAAGTTACTTGAGTTTTTTCGTCGTTTCTGGCCGCCACGTTTTATTAGCTAGTTATAATACCTATATGAAATATTAATTTCCTCTCCGACATTTATTATTGAACTCACATCGCATATAACCTATCTGTTTTTTTGATTTCTGCGTTTGAATTGTTAAAATGGTAGCGCTGCTTAACAAATCCTCACATTGTTAAGTGCACACGGGCGCATTCATTAAGTAAGTAAAGCATCGCTGTAAGTAAAAAGGCCGATCTGGCCAACAATTCGGATTACTGTTGTTTTAAGTTGAAACTGTTTAAATAATCATAGTTTTAGAAAATGTGTTTGCGTTTTTTTTCTCCAAATTCGCTGAATAAAAAGCGTCTGCCTCTCCATGAAACTAAAATATGTGGCTGGTTCACAACGGCAGAAAGACAACTCTGGTAGATTATCCTATTTCAAGGACATTTGAAAAAATGGGCAAAAATGAAGAGATTATAATGTATGATTGTAAAGCATCTCCCTTGACGAGTAGTGACTGGAGCTTTATTTGATTTAGAAAAAGATAAAAGGCGACAAACCAAAAAACTAAATTTCAACGTAAATGGAAGCTTTACCTAATTGTATTACTTACGTATATATGTATTATTATTATTACGTTATACCTAGAACTGGTGACATTAGAAGTTCCCATTTGGAATAATCCGTAAACTACTGGAGCATTGTTGCAAATCATGTTTTTGGTAAATATTTACTACTCTGCCGCGTGGACTTGACTTTGGTTCCTGGAAATTCGTATAGATTTATGAATTTACAATTTGTAAATTAACTGGTACAATGACTAAGCCGTACATAATGTATACATTGCTAAAACCATGTAACCAAGTGGGAAATGTTTGCATTAGGAAGGCTTACTTCAAATTGAATAAGCTCTCAGAGCTGAAGTTTTATTCAGAGTTGCTCTTAACGCAACTAATTATATTATGTATCATTCGACAAATGCACACGAATAAAGCAATAATTGAACACACACGGCTCATTCTCAAGTACGTACGTAAGTAATTCCCAATTTCCTAACACACACACACATGGTGAATATCATGTAGTAGGCTTGATTGCATATAATCTATTGCACTGATTCATGTTCAATTTGGTTGAGATGGTTCGTTGTTGCATGTCTTTGTCAGCGTTATTTAAAATAGTACCATTATGTGTAACTTCAACACATATCTCACGATTTGAATAGCTACCAAACAGAATATGTAATGGAATCCAAGTTGTTTTCTTTTTTCTTTGACAAATGAGCCAACGTTTTCGTATATTAATCCAAAATAATGCACAATGTTGTAGGTGTATCGTTCTAGTTGGAAAGTTTGGACTGAGCAAGCACGAAACAATGTACATATTTGGAAGCTGTATTTTTTTACTAAAATACATTTGTAATTCTTTTTGGTGGAATGGGTGCATTTATGCCTCGTTGTCAAATAAAGGAAACCACAGAGGAGCCATGTACTTGGATTTTAGAATGATACAGAACAATGGAAACAATAAAAGGTCACTCATCTGCATTGCGGAATATCAGTTTATATTAGCCGGGATGCCAGCAACGCCGAATAATACTCTGATTCGTCCCTTTTTCCGCAGAATATTGGCTAATATGAGGAATAATGCATACATAATGATGAAAAAAACAAACAAGGGAACAAGTGTTGGCGAATATTTCAAGTTTTCATGATTTCAATAGTCAACAAAAGAGCATACTTACGTTAGATGAACTTTTGATATTACACTTTTGTTGTAGTAGTAACAGTTATACAAACATTGGAAAATGTTGGAAAGCGATAACGGAAAGGAGCCCATTCTTTATCAGATACGTAGGTAGACCATGTATTCGAGAGACAGACTAGTTTATAGTTTTTCAACAGACAACAGAGAACAATCTTTCTCCTACGGTCAACAAGCCACTACCATTAACAGTAGTGAATAAATGGAAAACATTTATTTATCTAACAAAGTTTAAGCAGCAGTAAAAAAAATATTGTGAGTTGAGCGTGCAAAAAAGGTGAAATCACAACAGGCGTGGATTATTATTATTATTTCTATTAGATTAAAAAGGAAGGAGCAACATGTTGGGTTGGTGGAAATCAGAACAATAGCTGTAAAAAGCTGCACTATATTATGACGTGCAGGAGGAGGAAAACATTTTTTTTTACTTTACAGCAGCCAAGTTATATGCTCCCATGAAATTGCATACTTAATAAGTTAAATGTCACCGTTGTTGTTGTGAATTTGTCAATTGACGACAAGGCATTTACGGCTGGTTTGTAAGGCTATTATCTAAAAGCTGCATGGTCTACTACCGCCGGTTTGCTTGCATGTCAGTGTTGTATGCAAGACTAATATAATTGCCTCTTTTGTCAGGGGTAAAGTGAGGTTATGGCCTTTAAACTGCTTCCTACCAACAAGCCAAGCAAGTCATGCAGGGGAAATGGTGACAATGGGAGCTTTGCCGACCGTGAAGGGAAAGTATGAAGATGGAACGGTAGTAAAAAGAATCTACATTATATTTGAGCTAGCCGGTACTTCATCCGTTCGTGGTCCGCCAACACAGCATAAATTACTTAGGCATTGGTACTATATTTGTACTATTTTGCCATTATTACCATCATCATATATATTAGCCTACTTGTTAGAATGTTTAGATTATAGTACTTTCAAATATATTAAGCGTATCCACCCACTTCACTTTCTTTTTATAGCAGGCCGTATATTATGTGTTCAGGATTGCATTTTTTTTGTATATCACACAGCACACCAAACATTAAGAATAACAGAAGCGTTTCAAGTGCATAATAAGGGAACAAATAATGTTTTGTGTATTTCTTTCCTGATTATAAGAGTTAGCATTTCATTTGTCTTTTTTTCTTTGGGAAAAAAGAGAAGGAGAGATATGATGGCAAATAGGGGATAGGAAAAGACTGGGGATGAGGCAAGAAAACTTGTTACTATTTTGAATGGTATTATCACCATTATCTGATGATAAGAGAGGACGCTATTACATGACTTTCTTGTATCTTTGCCAAAAAGCATTAAATGCTTTTGGGCGGACAGGAGCCACAACTGAAATTACATGCAAAAAAAAGTTGTAACAGTTGAAAGAAAGGATGCAAGACTCAACAGTCAACATTTCCATTAAGTTTTCTTCAAGTTTGGGCATCTATCTGGCTATTCTTCAAAATGTGACTTATTTGATCACTAACAAAAAAAACTAGCAGCAACAGTGACATTTGCATAGTAAGTATTTTTATCAAAAAAATGCATTTTCTTTTGCAATATTTTCTCAGCAGTAAACTGGTAGAGAATTCTGGATTCATTTTGAATCACATACAAATAAGTTACAAAGCAAATAAATTGAGTAATATCTGGAGGTTTGTTTTGATGATGTTTCACCATATCTTGGTATTTTCTTCACTTCGGTGTTTTTATTAAAGTTGTTATATCGTTTTTATAATTGTGACCATTCCTAAAAATGAATTTTCCAAGAAAGAAAAAATGCAATTTTATAACCAGAGGCAATAATAAATGTGCACTTGTGCTGTTTTTGTGATGTTCACGTCTCCAAGTAGATACTTCAAGCTGGAAAAAAATATATTTCAAATGTTTTCAATAAAAAAGCGACGACAACGTAATGCAATACAATATTATATTTGTGAATCGCCCATGGCTGAACAATCATTTGTTTTGCTAGTCGCTTTTAGAACTTTCCAATATGTTTAATTGCAAATCTTGAGAATCATGATGGACTCAACTAGCCTATTGATGGTGATGATGATGATGATGATGATACGTTTCTGTTGAAATGCTCGGACAATTTATTTCTCGTAGAGAACGAGAAGATGGAAATAAATGGAACATTATAAAAACTGAGTAAGGAAAATGAATTAGCTATGTGTGTACATTGAAACAAGGGAGTCATCATCGCCGTCATCATTCTCATTTAAAGAGAAAAGAAGAGGAAAAGTGAATAGTAAGACAAAGTTATTTACGTATTTTCCTTGTACACTTTTGAAGAAAGGAAAACATGGCAACTCTGTTGAAAGAAGATAAGAGAGAGAAAGAGAGGCGTAGTAGTTTGATGGGAAAGTATAGCGGAGGAGCTGATGTTGTTGGAATGATGAATATGCATGCAATGAAAAGGATCCACAATAATAGAAGCCAAGTTTTCAAGACAAGAAGTACAACAAGTTGTACAAGAGGTTGTTGTTGTTTTAGCATAATGTATGGTTGCATCATCACATTACTTATTACTACATCCTTGAGTTGAGTTGTTCATCGCTTTCTTTTTTGAGTTGCTGTTTCATCTTGATTTTCTCTGACTGTCAAAAAAAATTGTATTTTGTGGAGATGGGTAAGCTAAAAGTTGAATAGAGGTACAGTTTGAGAGTTTCAGATTCCCCCTGTCCCTCTTTTTGTCTTTTCCATGATGTGAAAGTCTGCAAACTACCTAAATGGTAGATATATAAACATGCGTTTGTGTGGGAAAAAAACATGGCTTTTGTTTCCATGTTATAAAATGACATGGCGTTAAACTGCAAAAATAATGTACGTACTCATGTTAAGCTTTCCCGTTTTCTCCGCTCTTGGTGGGTTGTTTTGTAACAGAAGATCAAAGAATGATAAATTGTTATCATTCCAGAGGAAAAAAAAGATAAGAAGAAAGAAGATCAAGAAGCAGGCGAAAGGGTAAAGAGGTAACCTGTCCAAAGAAGAAAGAATAAAAAGAGGAAATAGAATAAAAGACGGATAGATGATAATGGAACAGCTTTGATTTCACTTAGTAAGTAAAATACGTACAGACAAATACACTGAGGCAGAAACGTAAAAGATGGATAAAAAACAGAAGGTAGTATTTATCGTGCCATCAAAACGATTGTTAGCGAAAAAATACAGGAATAAATGATTGTTCGCGAAAGGAATTGATCGAAAGTCAAAGGTGTTAATAATGCAAGCTTGTTGAGTTTTAATTCTATAACTGACATGTGTATGTAGTAAGATTTATAAACTTTACCCAAATCGAGTAACCTGTCCCTAAATAATGTATTAATAATCAGAAATATTAAATTTGAAAAGTGCACAAAACTACAAAACTGTAAACTGTACCAGACAGACGTGCAAATTGCTTTGATGAAATTCGCAGCTAACATCATTTATCTAAACTTAATATACACATGTTTATGTATCACCATTAGTGTCATTTGCAGCAACACTCATGTACACTAACTTGATTCAGCTCCCAGTATCATCTTTTGGTATGTTTAAATGAAACGTTCAACTCTGTAAATAAGGAGTATATTTATTTTTAACTTTTATTTGTTATTGCATGCATGTAAATACGTAAAGCGTAAATTGGAGCAGAAAAACGGAAGAAAAAAAAGACGAGTAACATGAGCAGTAAACCGGCGTAAAAATATTGCTTGTAACAACAAAAGTTGTACGGCCACAATAACAATAAATGAAGACATATTATGTGGACTTGGCAAGCCTAACATTTATACTCTGCTTTTACTATCATAAAAATGCAAGAAATAAAAGTATTACGCTGGTAAAAGCTTGCATTTTCTAAATAAAAATGTAATACACTTTCCTTAATAAAAAGATGACTAAAGAAAATGTAAAGTATGTTGCTTTTTCCTTTCTGCTCCTCTCTTCTCTTTCTTCTTATGCTGGCGGTATGGCGCAAATAGCATGGAAAATTTTATTTAGACGTAGTACATAAAAATAAAAATAGAGTTGTTTCCATGTGATTTTGTAGGTCACGAGTCATGAGTAAATAGCAGGATTATCACAACGTGGTTGCTACAAATATATTATTGTTATTCATGAACATCTTTAAAAGACAAGCTAATTTAACAAGTATACTTAGTAGCTTTTGTCTTTTTGACATTTCTTTTGTAAAACATCAAAATATAACACATTAGGTAATGATATTAGATAGATAAAAGATATCTGCCTATATGCATAGGCTTTTTCGCAAAACTATATGAGTCGCTTAGTAACAACACAAAAGGTTTTCAAAATAATGTTTAAAAAACTATCTACACAATTATTTACTTTGTATTTATTCGCATGCAATTTGAAAGAGATAAAAGTTTGCCATGTGCGCTTGATCCTTTGAAATGTTACTAGGTGGTACATACTATACATGCATATTATTATTATTATTAATAATAATAATAATAATAATAATAATAATAATAATAATAATAGCACTACTATTATTATTATTATTATATTATGTAGCTGTTTCTTACACTCAACCAACATAGTGAAAATGGCACACTTTGATTTGTGACTATTGGCATGTTGCTACTGGGGCAACCTGAACTTTACTCGCGTTCAGAACAATGGCTTCGGTAGATGTCAATGTTCGTAGCAGAGGGTGAGGGAGATGCACTTGAGTCATGTTATACATATTATGTTTGCGTAGAAGAAAGTGAAACTAAAAAAAGAAAATATGTGGGCAAACAAGAAGTGCCAGGACCTAGGACAGATTTACTAAACCGTATCAGCACCATATTTTTTTGAATGATTGCAACATTATTTGCAAGTTTACTTTTTAACATAAATTGTTTGCAGCTCACAAGCACGTTTTCATGCTAAAAATTCATCATCCGGTTAATAATAAACATTTGCAAAAAAATAAAAATAAATGACAGTTTTTCGTTCCTACTAGAAGTAGTCATTCTGTGGGTAAAATAAATGCGTCATGGGTCTACTTACTTTGCTCTGACAGGAGAAAAATTTGCACAATCATTTTTTTGGGGGAAATTGTGTACACAAAGTGTCAAGATGACGTAGAACTTTCTATCGTGTCATATTTAGTAGAAGTTTATTTTCGTTAAAAAAATGTCATTTTCACAATAATGCATAGGCTGTTGTGCATTTCTATGATAGGATCTGTAGTACAGACGATTAAAATACCTCCTTGAATTTCTCGTCATCACTTAATCCCCTTTTTCTTTGTAAATTGCATCACATCATATGGACTGGAACAGTGAGTGTCTGTCACGCACATATTTACGATAGTACTTGTTTCCTCGCAGAATTTTCTTCTTACGAAAATATTTCGAGTGTGTACATAATAGATCGTCGAAAAAAAAGAACAAGCTCGCCCTCTCTTTCTTTATCAATGGCACTACGTATAAACTACAGGAGCGAACAAATCAAACATTAATACATACTTACTTCTTTGAAAACTTTTGATTTAAGGTTCAAAATTTCATGACAAACATCGTTAGCTGAAATCACTAGCGCATTTTGTATCGTTTCCTAATGGTAGTACTTTTTTTTGATGTATTGATTGAAACTTGCCAGATTTGTTGCGTACAAAAAAATAGTGAGTGTACTTACATATTTGAGACGGGTTGACGACAATGTTATTTCAACTTGAAGAATCAGCTCGAGAGCGTGAGTCACATGAGAAAAATGATACATGTGGATCATGCACTCGAATGGATACGTGGTTTTAGAGGATGAACTCTTACTGTTCATTTGGAAGGCTGCTCGCCTTCAATAAAAGTAGAGCGGAACATGTTACACTGTACACAAAATCTACAGAAAATAAGGGGGTAACTAATGATTCTTTCCACGATTCTCATCATGGACAATACGAAAAAAAAATTGATGGATAGTTGAAGTAGGAAGAAGTGACTCAAAGTGCATAGACAACAGCACACGGGAAGTAGAGTTAGGCAGTCAAGCATGCCTACTGGAAAGATGCGGTAGCTTTTGCATTATAAATGATTGGAAATAAATCAAATCCTACCGCAAAGTATTATAGGACTAAGCCAAAAGGATATGGAGAGTAAAGGAAAAGGCACATTATCTTCTTAATAGCTCAATTGATTTATTGTATCGTTCAGGTGGAACAGTCTCAACACACCCCACCGACATTTTTAAATTGTCTTTTGTAGCATTACAAATATTTCTTTCTAAAAAATAACTGGAATAAACCTAGATGTTCAATTAGTAAAAAAATAAGCCACTATATATAGGGTTCAGCTAGAGAACTCTGAATCCGCTCTTCCTTACAAATTGGGGTAATGGGCAATTTTTCATTTCATTTGTTTCGTCAATATCTTCCAAAGACTTTCACGGTTAAAGTTCAACCAGGATCAAGTTGTCGATTTGTCAACAAGTCTTTTATATTACTTATCCTCAAACCATGCTTGCACACCATGCATCCATCAGTCTTTCCCTCTGTACTTTCCAATTTCATACAGAGCAACTAGTCTTGCCCCAAGCTGGTAGGATGCTGAATTGAAAATGTCACGAGAGGAGTTAGAATTCAGATATTTTACAAACAGATGAAGAAAAATTGTGTGCACAAGGATCTATATAATATTATGTTTTCAGCATTCCTATGCTTTTTACATCTTATCTCCATTTAGTACTTATTTCTAAAGACTTTGGAGACAATTTTCTGTGGTGACGACAACAAGGTTGATTGAATTAGAAGCGAAATTCATATGAAAGGGTGATTCTACTAATTTGCTTTTGGCTCTGGGTAAACAGGCACGTAAATATGTAAGTACATGCTTGATGGTAAGTAACTGTAAAGCTATACGTGCGCATTCATGTTTTATTTACTTCATTGCAAAATGTATGCATAAATTATTTACAAGCATTTTATTCTTCTCACGAATCGTTTATTTTTTTGTCCCTATGATTAAAGTCCTTACAAAACTCAAAACATTTAGTGACATTTTAAACGATCTGTTCAACTAAAATTTGTTTCAGTGAACTTTATCTCGTCCAAAAAAGGCACATGATAAATCGGCTGTTTTTCACCAATACGTAAAATAAAGTAGAGCATATTATGTACAACCTCATTTCACTTGCTGTACTCAGTCAAGTCAAACGGTAGCTTTAGAAAATGTCGAGAAAGAGTATCTGAAGTTATACATGAAGAAAACACGAGAAAAGTAAAGACTGATTTTACATGCATGTCATGGAAAAACCACGACAAAGGAAACAAAATGCACAGTGAAGCTTTTGATCCCTCTAACACCACCACCACCACCACCACCTCCAATACAATTGAAAAATGAAGATACTTTATGACAAGAAATAGACAGCAGATCATGAAGGATATAATTTTCATGAAATCATGTCGCATAATAATATTATCATCATTATCGCCACTATCATCATTGTCAGAAAAAAAGATCATAGATATAAGCGTAACAAGCACACAGGGAACAAACACGTGAGCTAATACAGAAAAAAAGATGTGAAAGCGATAAATAAAAACAAAAACGCTACTAGCTCACTTCCTTTTTTTGCTTCAGTTCCTTAGTATGTGTCTTCCTTTGAAATCATTTTATGCTCAAGGGGAAAAAAAGGCTACAGAAAAAACTTATCCAATTCTATTCAATTGAAAATCCCACGAGTGACTCAAACGAAGAAGCAAAGATAGTCAGAATACTCAGACTCCAGACTAGACAACATTGCTATTATTTTTTAAAGTATTATACACTTGCGACCCACCTCCACTGCCACTCAAATAACATTGGATAAGTTTAAATGCGATACAGATCCCTTTGGAATTTTATTTTATTTCACAAGCAAATAATACTGTATTTGGCAATGATAATATATTCAAAGGCATTTTAGCGTACTGGGAATTACTTTATTTATTTTTAAATGTCCTCTTTGTTATGCAAGTAGTGTAAGTCTTGCCCTCATTACCTACCATATTGGTAAAATTACGCAGTACAAGAAATTATGCCACGACTTGAGGCCATGAAACGACTGATCTTTCCATGAAAGTTGGAAACAAACGGAACACAAAGAATATTACGTCGTTCGTTGCAATGACGTCTTTGGCAAGTCCAACTTGTTTTTTTGGGCTTATCGCCACATCCATTTACAATTCCAATTTTTGCATTATCCAACTGAAGGTCGATATTGTTGAGTTAATAGGGATTAAAGAATATTTTCTGTTTGACCATCATCATTTCGTTGTGTGGAAGGGCACAATATCAGCAAAATGCATTTTGCATTTTATTAGCGCTCTGTTTTTGCAGTGAACAACTGCACAACGTATGAAGTGATTCAAGAATATTTTAAAGCACTGGTATTTGTCTGATTGGCTTAAAGTTGCTCACAATTTTGACAGTGGTAATCAGAAAAAGGTGACATATAAGAAAACAAATCCTTCTCCAAAAAATATGCAATAAAAAGCTCATAATTGTGGAAACAGGAGCCATTCTGACGGGGAAAAAGAATCAATAAAATAAAAGAAAAACCAGTTTCACTTGATATTCGAACGATTTTACGTTATTTCTATTTTGCATGAAAATTGTAATACACTTTCTGACAGTTTGCTTGTGGTATTATAGCCAAGACTTTGTCCTACTGAGGACAAATAAAGTGAAACAAAAATTCGAAAAAGGACGTAAAATAGTATCATCTAGCTACCGGTATACCATACTAAAAATTTAAAAAATATCTACTGTCACTACAGTAAATTAGGGACTTTATTGCGACAATATGTATTTCCTTGGTTTCTTATTGCTTTCTTTATTGCAAAATAGACATGCGGAAAGGTTTATCTTGCTAAATCAATAATCCCTCCTTTTATTCCAATATCAAGTCGTTGCCATTGTGTAAATTTTATTACTCCCTTAAAAATATAGCAACATTGTTTAAATAGACAAGTCAATAAGTGAGTACCTAAGTAAACGTCCATCTGATGATAAACTGTTAAGAGCATACGGACGAATGAGGATGATGAACTCGGTGTGTGGTTTGAAACTTGACTACTATACTTCCATTGCTGCAAACCAAATATTATTTACATTCTGCTTTATAAAATACAAAACAGGTTTCCATTAGTTCATAGAAGTAACGAAAAAGAAATGAAGGTTTGTAATGTGTTCAACTGTATAGATTCATATCAGTTGAAGACAGGGATGAGATTATGAGATGTACTTTTATTATGATGGAACGGATTAATGGATATCACTTTTCATTGCATAAAATCAACTGATACAAACAAAAGTATTGACGAGGATGATAATAGAAAGTGGTTATTTTCCATTTAAACGCATATGTTTTAACGTTCGAATTCTATGGTTTGAAAGATGCAAAACCTGTGATGAAATTTCTTGCAAATTTATTGCAAAACTAGGGAAATCCTTACTTTATGCAACAAGTAGTAAAAATAGTTGTATAATAATAATCTAATAGCATCTTAAAATTAATTTCTTCCATATGTCTTTGTTTAGTTATGCCTGTTATTCTTCCATTTATGGAGGAGTACACCAGTGAGCAGTGAGCCAATCCCGTTGTCACATATGGTTCCAGAACTACAGGACAAAATGCATCCAACCGGTCACGAAACCATGCACAGTGTTTCAAATTTGAACAGTGAAGCCCATGACATCAGAATTCACCCTGATGGTAGTATGAGTCTGTTGTCAGCGCCTGGAGAAAGAACTCAAGATGCCATCACCCCACACTTCAAATCTTATTCAAAAGGTAATTATGTACACAGTAAAATATTACAAATGACAGGTTACAAGAACAACAAACCAGAAAAAGATGAATTGTGACCAAATAAAATTTGTAATCCTCAATAAAGTAAATAAGAGACGTATTCCCATTATTATGGAGAAAGTTTTCATATTGCTTCATTTCGGGGCAACTCTAGACAGCTCAATAAAACTTGACAGTAATAAAATGGAGAATAACTTGAGGACAACTGCGAAATGTGCCCATTATTACGCCACAATCAGCATCAACTCAACCTGAAATTAATTACTTTTGTCAGTTATTTAGCTACTAATCCAATGTTTCGGGGAAACGGAAATGTACCGTATGAGAGAATTAATCGCTTGAAGCAACTCTGATGAAAATTGGTTGTAAGCTCGTCGCCCTCCTAACCGTCATCATTGGTAAAATTGCATAAAATGTCAGTTGCTTTCTTCCCTGCCTCGTCCTCAGCTCATGATTAGTAACAGTATCGTTTTCACAGCTAGATGAGAATCCAACCTACATAACTTTGGATACTTGCATCAATTTTCTACTTCACACAAAACCGTTCTATTGCCTGTACCGTCTTGGTTTGTTTTTCGTTGTTTGGTTGAGTAAATTTTCACTATTTTTCTTTCTCTGTCTTTTCATCAGGGCTAGGCAAGGCTCCATTAAGAACGACAAGGATCAAGCGAACACCCACAGGTTTCACAGCACGAGGCTTTCACGAGGAGGTGTTTGATAGAGATTTTGGCCATTTCTCACCTGTAAAACGATCCATGAAGAGAAGACCGGAAGCAGATGCGGCTGGGTTTTATGGTGACACTTTTAGCAATGGATTTGGAGAGTTTGAGACTATGAAACGAGCCCGAATCCCAGCCGGACTGGCTCAGGTAATAAAACAAAATCTACATCGTACTATCGTACGACATGTATATTTCATGTTATTTATACAGACACTTTTCTCATTTTATCTTAGTATACGCAAAGGTTGTAGTAGTTGCAGTAATGCTAACTAGTTAAAACCATAAAATTGGCTGCTGGGGTGAGAGGAAGAGAAAGCATTTGTATGTGTCTCTTTTGTTATCCTTGAACATATCTACGTATCTCCCTGTCAAAATTGTCTTTTCATTAAATATGCATGTCTCTAGCAAGATTAACAATAAATTTGATGATTATGATGGGACTTACAAAATGTTCTACATGTGCAGTCAAGTTCATAAAACAAGCAATCGTCCAAGTACATAATATTATGTAGCTGTTCTGTGACAGCTGCTACATAAGGAGATATAATAATAAAACATTGTTATCAATGCAACAAAATTATAACCGTGAGAAGCTCAATGTGTCAGGTATGTAAATGTATAATCAACAAATTAACCCAAAAACTTGACACTTGTTCAAAGATAATTATTATTGCAGCGTGACTACTACAAAATACAAAGTAAATAATGTGATGAATTTAATGATAATAGAAAGCTCTTAAGAGGGGTGGAGAAGCAAGGCGTAGCGATGTCGTTACATTACATTAGCAAATACGGAAAGATAATATTAAAAGCTAGAATTGCTATCATGCATTTTATAGCCTTATCATGTAACTATGCCTTTTTATCTACTACAAGACGCTTTATCCAGTTTCCATGAAACTTGCACAAACTAGCCTTTTAATTTCAACCTTTTTTGAAACATTTACCTACATATTTTGATTATTCAATCAGCAAGGCAAGTGTTCACATGATCCATGATCGGAACTGAGCCCCATGTAAAATGGAGTGGGGTATCATGTAATGGTAGAAGAGTGTGAGTGAGGGGTAATTCAGTAAGTTAAGGGATAAGATTAGAGTGGGAGCATGACGTCCTAAGGGTATTCTGTACTGTTATAAGAATCGGACCATGAGGAGGGTGGGTGGGGTTTTAAAATTATTTGCTTAGCGTACTATTTGAATGATCCCGAACATAAATGAATTCACTATGAACTATGAACATATAAACATGGGTCTGCTAGTAAAGCAATAATTTTTTTGCTGATGTAATGCGAAACGACAGTTTGCAATTCTATTGATTCTAAAATTGCCCGATTTTTTTTGTATTACAGACGATCAATGCAGCTTTGAAACGGCGACCTGAGATGGGTGCTCAGGGATTTCATGGAGACACATTCACACAGGTAAGAATCTTATTGATTTGAAATGACATCATGCTTAATGCAAGTGAGATGCAGTGGTAAAATGTAGCTGGTCAAAAAAACTCATTTTAAAGTATCTTAGGCACGATGTAGCCTGCATCATGACTATTGACACTGTTGAATTTTCAAAATCCAATTACCTAATTACTGTGTATATATAAAGGTCTACTATTACCACTGCAACTTACACTATAAGTGTTTCATAAACTTTCTTTACGATACGTGATAGATGACCAAAGTTTATTTTGCTACACCAGTCTTGTAACTTGCTTTTTCTATTATTCCTACTGCCATCTACTCTGCATAGTCTGCATATTATTTTGATATCCAACCTTGTGATAAACTTCACAGGTTACGCTGATTATGATAAATTATGATAACGCAGGCTGTATGATTAATATTATTTGAACATTTTATACTTACAAGCTATAAGCCCATTAATCATGGTGATATTTCCTGTTGGCCTATAGGGATTCGGTGACTTTGACACAATGAAACGAGCATACGGCCACATCTACGATGAAATGGAGAAACTGAAACGACGCCCGGAGATGACAAAGAGTGGATTCGACTCAGACGTCTTCAACGGTGGTTTTGGCGAGTTTCATCCTATGAAAAAGTAGATAAATATTTGATAATCATAGTAGCAATCCCTCTGGTAAAGTATTATATTATATTTAAAGATGTACTTATTACTAATACTACTACGTAACTGAGTGTTATTATTATATAGTTAACCACATGAGGTAGCTGTAATATGCAGAAAATATATGTATGTATACAAATAAATACACACTTACCTAACTACATACTAACTAAATAGTGTATGTTCACAAATAAAATTGTTAAAAAAATGTTGTTACGAGTTGTATACAAAAGTGACAGGAAATCAATCTATGAATGTTGTTTATTCTACTTACCTATGTTTAATGCATGCATAACATGTATTTATTTACCTTTTATCCATTTTTTCTTGTAATTACGGATACAGGTACAAAAAAAATAAAATTTCCTTTGTTACTAACAACAGTATCCATTATATTTTAATATAATGCATAAAATATGTCAGATCTTTTCTCATGTAGAACTTACTGTCTGTCACTGACACCATGTCTGCTTACTTGTAGATTTTATACAGAGAAAAATTAATTTATTGTAAGTGGTTGTAAATGGTCCATGTCGTCATAAGCAAACTACTGCTTATATATATGGGACCATTTAACAACTGCTTTTAATCGCACAAAAACAATACTTTTAAAAAGGAAAAAAAAATCCTTCCAAAAACAAATTAAATGACCTGTTTAAAAAGGTATGTGCATACATGATTTAATTATTGTGTCAACCATTATACCTTTCTTTCCATTCAGTCAGAAATATAATAATGTAGCAATCAAAGCTGTGAGTGAGCTGGAGCTCTCGCTCTTTCGTTCCGCAACAGCTATTTAGTAGTTTATTACTGTTGAACTTGTACAACAAGCCACATTTGCTAACTTTAATTAAGCTATTGCTGTTATTATAATTTAAGGCACTGAAGTACATAACATTATTCAATGTATTCAATTAGTCGGACTAATCTAGTAGTATAAATGTATTATGCAGTTGAAGTAGTAACTGGCAGCATTGATAAAATATTATATGTCTTGTATGTATATATATAAAATCGTGAATACTTTAGTGTTTGTTCCATGTACTTGTATGCGATTTATTTTCAGAAAACATTTGATGAGTTATTTTTTCAAAGTTACATAAACTGGTATCCATTTTGGAAATAACATGTAGTCTAGTGTTTAAAGTGTGTCTGTGGTAAAGACTTTTTCGACACCATTGCCGTCATTGATGCTTTTTTTAATCGGAAATGTCACGTTGCTAAATACTCATAAATGAACGGAATCTAACGATTGTGAAAGTCGTTCTTTTTGTAGTACACACGTGTTTAAAATATTATGTAAGTATGAAGTTTGTAAATACATTTACGATGTCCATGCTCTCCGTGCAAATGTCAAAAAGCGAACATACTAATTAGGAATATTATATGGGGTGAATCGAGAATAATTACATATGATTACTACAAAAACAACATTAAATTCAACTGTTCTGTGTTGCGTGAAATAGTTGATAATAAAAAAAACAGTTTAAAAATTGTACTTTTCATGTGGCGATAATGGCATTGCATTTTTTTTGTCGTATGACAGTGCTCTTGGCAATGTTGAACTGAAACGGCGTATTTATATGGTGATGGAAAATGTTTTAACGTAAAATCTACAAATCAAACCTAACGGCATAGTATATTAATGTCGCTCGTCCTTCCTTCCAAGTTAATACAGAATAAAATTAGCAACGAGAATCCAAATGATTCACACCATTTTATTATTTTCATTATTATGATTATCACATGACGATGGCGTTTTAGTTGGGATCAAACGAAATAAGTTGTGAATTTTGTACTCACTAGTTTGATTTTTTTTGTATATGAAACCAGGGTCAATGATTCTGGAAAAAAACTTTCCATTTATGTGAATGTCAAAAAAAACAAATGTAAAATTTTTGGCGGCCGTAATAATTCATGTTCTTGTTCTTTTCTGTTTTTTTGTCTTTTATTACTAAAAGTAAATTCTGCTGCTTACTAACTTATTATAATTATTCTAAACTTTTGCTATTTCTTAAGAAATACACACAGAGTACTATTTTTGTTTTTGCATATTAATATAAATATCATCATACTATGAGCTAAAGATAATTATTTTTGCTTGAATGTATCTAATATAGCATAAATATATTCTAGTTGTTGACAATTCGATTGGAACTCAAAATTAACACTTCACAATTAACACTATCAAGGCATATGTTTCGTTTCTCAGTTTCCCTTTTTGTGGCTTTAAAGAGCCGAATAATATTATTGATATCGGTTGATTATTATCATATTACAAAAATTGTATGTTTACGTAAATGTCATAAGTTTAAAAAAGAGAATATTATAGATCATAAAGATATGATATTACTATCTATGTATACATGAATATTTACTTGTTAACTTACTAAGTATTTACGAACAAAATTAACTTCAAATATTGCCTATCTAAAATTATTATTAAATGTAATATTGAGTTTATGTGTGTTGTGTACATATGAGGTAGAATTCATTATTATTGACATTATTTTCATGTGTATGCCTACGTTTAAACGTATAAAAAGAGCACGCATTGTCAGGTGCAGGTGGCAGCATGTCATCATCATCAATTTACGATCATTCCAGTAATTTTTTTTCTTAAGAGGTTAGAATTTAAAACGTAAATATTTACGTTGAATGGTGAAAAGACACGAATATGTAGGTTTCAGCAGACAGAGTATTCCATGGCTTGCG
>JAHZMZ010004860.1:0-11455 GCA_027743805.1 Lepidocyrtoides sp. E14
AAGATCACCATGTTTGTATCTTTTTGATGTAAATTTATACTTACGTACACGTATAAACGGATCACAAAATACGCACCTACGCGTTTGCACTGCAGCATTTTATATACCATGTTACATTGTTCGTCGCCGGTCGCTATTACTTCGTCGCCTAGAAAAAAAAATCTAATTCCTTAAAAGCTTAAAAATAAATCCTTTAAAAAAGAGGATGCATGCAGATGCAACCATATTTATATAGCACTACTCCTTCCAACAACTTCATCTACTGTGCTGTACACTGAAAACAATTTCTTAGAACATTCTCACATAATAACTAGACGAGTGCATGTAATATACCAGTATCTGCTACTATCCCATAAACTCACTTTTGTGAACTATTATAGAGCTAAATGTATCAAGTTTTGTAAGCCTTGACTCACAACTTTAATAAATATAGGTATAGTCAATTTCGTAACATTTTTTTTGTATTTGCTTGTGTGCTTACGTGTCTGTCTGCATACAATATAAGATCCACTTGCAAAAAGAACTCGCTTTCTCTCACAGCAATTCAGTTCTCCTGCATCTACCACCATCTGCTGTACTCTACACACTTTTTTGATTTTTTCCCATCGTCATTCAAGAGAGGAATGGAGGGAGATGGAAGTATGAGCAGTAGAAAGAGTATTAAAATGTCATCAGTTTAAGAGCTTTGCAAGAAGCAAGTAGGAAACTACCAAAGAACCATGGAAAGTTAAAACACAAGAGGGAGAGAGAGATTGAAAAAGAACGAAAACTAAAATGGTGCAGCACCTTTTTTAATCCTTAACGGTCACCTCGTCACATATAAGAAAATAAATATTTCCAATCCTTTCAGCACCCTTGCATTTTCTCTCCATTTTTTGGCACCAGTGAAAAAAAGGAATGTGGATGGCTGATAGGCATTGACATTGGATATAGAAAACATATTTATAGGCGCTCTTGAAACCTCTCTCGAAAAAATATATATATATTATGCTGCGTTTTCTTCACTTTCCCTTGTCTAGTCGTTTGGTATTTTAACGGGAAACATTAGCGTGCTGCAGCAGGAGAAAGTATAATGGAAAAGTAAACAGATTAGAAAGTGTGTGCGTTTCTGCGAAAGCTGGGATAATGCTGCTGTAATTTTATAAGAACTTGGGATCGGAACAACCTTTCATGTAAATTTAATATGTATATAAAGCTAACTAGAAATAAAATATCACTTTTTACTGCTACACTTGATCGTATTTACGCATTTCTATAAAATCCATTAAACTCTCGAGTTTTTTTTACTTCTGCTTCAAATATGGAAGCTAACTTTTGAGCTAAAAGTTTAGTCTTTTTTTGTGGTGCATGTAAATATTGCTCTGTAGAAAAAGAGCAGTGGAAAGACTTATCACTATACACTACTGCAATCAAGTTAAACTTTCAACTTTTTGAGTAGGCTTTCCAAATATATTAAAACAATTACTTAATTTAATTGCCTTTCTGATACAACTCTATATTATTATTATTATTATTATTAAGTACTTTGCTATGATGTACTGTTAGAGCAAATGCCCAATTTATGGAATGAGTTTTCAAATCAGTACATTTATTTTCCATCATGTTTCCTCCTTGTATTCAAATTTTCCAGGAAATGACGTTCACATTTTTTATCTCATGAAATTGCTCGGAAAATCTCTTTAGTTTTCCTGGCAACTATTACATACACCTGCAGCAAAAATAGTATTTTAATGAAAAAATGAAAGCCGTAAAAAAATCCCGTTCCTTCTTCCCTTCATATATTTTCCATCAAAAGTGTGAAAAAGTGAGGGAATGCTGTGTACAGTGCGTTACAAGAGCCCTAAACCAACCAAGTATAACACCTTTTTAGAAACTGTTGAACCTGGCGTTATTCATACTGCTTCTTCCTATATAAGTATACATACAAACTCTCCTCTCTCACGAACCAAAGTTTCTTGCGCCTTGTCTTGTGTCACGTATGTAATTCTCTCTTTTCCCTTTTCAGCTAGTTTATTTTTGTGGTGCAATGTAAATGGGTTTGGCTAATGCATTATGGATGTTATTTCCTCATTTGAGGAATCATACAGCACAGTGCTCCATACTCATTCCTTTTTGCCACTTACCACCACCACCACCACTACCACTATTCACCATACCACCACGAAAATAAAGTTAAAAAATAAATGAATATTGCAACTTGGTAGTGGACGTATGTGTTTTTTTTATACATGTAGCCCTGTAAGTATGTAACCAGAGTCTAGTTACCAGACCAGCTATAATTTATTTTCCTCGTCTTGACATTGACAAGCAACAACTAGAAAAACGGGATGGATGGAAACCATTCCGTCTGATCGAATGTGTGTGCCTTTATAAAAATGTAGGCATACAGATATTTTACTATTCTATTAACGGCAAACGGCATCATCGGCCAATACTAGTGAAGAAATATAATAATATCCTCAGGTGGTACTAAAAACTTGTACAGATACATCGACGAAAGTTTATATTCCGCGTCGACTTTTATATTCCCCTTAAGATTCTCTCAAGTACTTGCTGATATGTATAGCAACCTTAAAAGGAATAGCAAACGTGTAGACTTTTACACTCTTTCCAATTTAATACACGCTCCAATTTTTCAAGATAAATTACCTCTCTACCATTAACTACCTCCTTGCTGTTGCTTCTTACTTACTTATTTATAATGCTACACGGAATCATGTGATGACCGACCATCTTTTTACATCGCAAACAGACGTTGCCATACAATAACAGGACAGGATCCGAGACTAGGTTAAGAAGGGGGAGGAGGAGGAGGCGAAGAAGAAGAAGTATGATATGAGAGTGAAAGAGTGAAAGGAAAATAATGCTACATAGTACAGTTTCGCTCAACAAGACCTCTCTGTCTTATTTATTGCGTAATAAAAGGTAGAATAGCTAACCTTTCTTCTTCTTCTTGAAGAACATTATTCCCGTGATCTTACCGTTAGTAGTTGCAACCGCATAAAAATATAGTTTGTTTGCTGTTTATGGTAACGGTTATTACTATCTGGTATCACTACAATTCCCCCTTTTGGTAATGAATGATAGTAGCAAACGAAGTAAAATAATGAGTAAGCTATGCAGAAAGGGTGTTTTATACAAAACAACGCAAAATAAATTTATCTGACAATGCTATCCATTCCGTTAAAACTCGTATTTATCATTTTTGCCTGTCACAAGAAAGAAAAGCGTACTTCATCTACTGCTTCTGTCCAGAGAGGGAAATACTAATGAATATTTCCTTTGTTCTGCTGTCCCAAGTGCCAACGCAACCAAACTTAAAACCAACTCTGTCACCGTAGTAAATTATTACCTATATTGCATGCCGACATACTTTGGAATGTCAAAACAACTCAAGATTCTTAACAACAACAAGTGGGTAAACATAATATATGTAGTTTACATGAGTGTTATGTCCTTGTCGCTACATACGGAGTACTTCCAGTTGCAACTCCTTACTTTTCACACGTCCTCTATCTATTAACACTTTTGGTTCATTTCATCTATGAAGTATGTATATATTGGCATTAATTAGATATTACTACTGTATTAAATTTTTTTCTACTAAAGGGACAAGTGAAGATCAACATAAAAAAATAATAATAACAGCATGTAAATAAATAAAGTGTAGATAAAAGTTGAAGAGGAAACTAGATGTCATCATGACAAGTTTTCTTTTCGATTCTATTCTGGTGCTATTCTTTCTATTTGGATAGTTTTTCTTTCAATTCCTTTTCCTTTTCAACGACATTTGATGTCGTATATTATTTTTTCGTATGCTTCCTTTTTCTCTTTGAGTCTAGGAAAGTAGTGAAAATGGAGCGAGAGAGATGACAGGGATGATGATGGCAAAAGTGTCCGAGCTGTATCCTTAAAAAATGAGAAAAAATGACGGGCCTTGGAAAAGGTATAAATCATTCAAGCAAACGTGAAATAAGTGTGTGGTGACATGGGCGGGCGCTCCAAAAGAATTGATAATATCGCTGAATGTATTTTCTCTCCGGCAACAGCATCCTGTTGTGGTATGAATATTTTGTGTTGTGTCACTACCACTTTGTTTATCAATGTTTGTTTTATAGAAATCAATGGATAAAATGAAGCAGAATTCTGTACCACTCCAAAGATTTCTATCGACTTGTTTTGAACTAGTGATGATATGCTATTCAGAAATAAGAACACCAGCTAAAAAGTAGCTGAATGCTGCCACCAATCCTAACTATTCTAAACGTTCAATCGACCTCTACAGTTGATGAACAAATTTCCCATTATAAATTCAAGACCATCTTATTGCTCAAATTGGCGTAACATGCAAATTGTAAAAAAAATGGCAAAAAAAGCATTCCTAGAGCCCAATTAGCCCTTTTCAATTATTGATTGACTACTAAACACTAAAGCATTGGAAGTTTGTACGATGAAAAACAAGCACAACAATTAAACTGCACAGTCTATACTCGATATCGAGAGAATGATCATAATGTGACAATAATATGGTACTCCTTCCCCCTGTCCCGGAATTTAGTATTAAAGAGTGTCGCGTGTAACAAAGAGTGTCACGTTTTTGCCAGAAGTTCTTGCCCAGAACCCCTTTTTTACATGAATGCTCTCTAAGATTCATATTGAATTGATAACGCCTGTGCAATCAATTTTCTGGAGAGCAAACAGAGTGTCTATCTGATACTAGTATATTACACACACTACACACACATTTCACATTATTTGCTTGCTTAATATTCTTAAAGAATGCAGCAGTGTGTAGCAGAAAAAATGTTACTTCAGCTTGGCGACTTTAAAAAATCTATCTCATGTCGTCGTCTACTTCCCACACGTATTTCCACTTTACACTTCTTTATGGACAGCGGTCAGAGCTGCAGACAGAACTTTATAAATACATAAATATCTACATTGCATAAAAAGGTATTGGCAGAAGAGTAGGGAAAATCTGAGAGTAATAGTAAATAATCTTCTTTTGAAGCTCCTTAAAAAAGTAATGAAATCAGTCAATAATCGATTTTTTTTACAAAATCTAAAACTATTGCAATAGCACCCCTACTTCACTATTTTTTCAAAAAGAAGGAACAGTTTCGTTTGGAAACGGCTTTTCCACAATTGGACGGCAAAAATATTTGTTATAAAATTCTAGACTCTCTCTTATACACACAATCCATTGATACTACTAACATTGTTGAGTAAATGTTATCAAGCTCATAGTACGTCAGTTAACTAACAGAATCACTAACGAATAAGACACAACCAGAATCATGGAAAAGTTCATTTCAGTGTATAGCACAAGACAAGGTAACATTTTGTTTTGCAAGTTTGAAAAGGTTGTGTTGTCTGTTTACATGCATATAAAAGATTCGTGTATTTTCTTTCCCCATTTTTTTAGAATCATGAAAAAAAATCACTCGCGGCGATAAAATAATGCTATTAAAATGGTGAAAGAAGAAAGCTGTAAAGAGGATGATAGAAAAAAGACAATGAAAGCAGTAGTACTGGCAGCACAACAGCACAAGTAGGAGAATATTGCTCCTCATTTTTTTATATGCAGGCTACCAAAACAACTGCTATTTGTACTGTGTTCTTGTTCCACACACTTTTGTTTTACACGTAGGTACGTACTCTTCTCATGCTTTCACCTTGATTCCCTTTAATTTTTTAAGGAAGAATGAGAGAAGACGAATGAGGCATTGCACTGGAGCAAACAGGAGAGGAGCATTATTGTATCTTTTCATTTTCTCTGCTGCTGTTGCTGTTTGCTCCTCAAGTAAAAAACGAGGTAAGCAAAGGACAACATCATTGCCATCACGAAAAAATAGATAATGGTCTTTGATGCAAGTGAAAATAAAGGATGATGATAATGATGAGAAGGAGGAGGAGGAGGAAATGCTTGTTTTTTTCCTCCATAGTAGCAAATATATTCAACGAAACCACTTACATTCAACAAATATTTTTCAACTTTCCCTTTCATCCATTACTGCTACGATATATATTTTATAAGACTACAAATGTCTAAAAATTGTATAAAGTTCACATTCTTCCAATCTGTATTTTATTCTTGTTGTTTTCAATGCTTACGACGTAAACAAATCTGTTTTTCTGTCTCTCTCTAGTACGATCCGATGTGGTACAGTGCAAAACCTGTTTATAAAAATACAGTTATGTGTGTGTACAGTCGTTAGATTGAATTTTTTGCTAACTCAAACCTTGTTCACCCAGTAATGTAAAAATTTCCTAATAGATAAATATTTGACAATTGTCAATTGACTTACCTTTGTTTAAATCGATTTGAAGCATTTAAACCAGAAATGCCATCACATAGTGTGTTCACCACACACCTTTCAACTAGCCTGGCATTTCATGACTATATCCATATAAAATAGCTATACATTTTTGCTGACAAGCGACAACTCCAGTGTTACTCCATGATGATGATGCTCACTCACTCACTCACTCCTGAGAGTAGTAGATGGAGAGAGTCTGGAGGGTAAAATGAGAAAGAAGCAAGCACATACGTATTGGAGTAAAGGAGAGGAAATAGAATAAAGGCAGAAACAACAAGCAAAAGCGAACAGAACTGATGAGAATCATTTTGCCGGCGGCAACTAAATACTCCATCACGCACACACAGATATTATGTATATATACACGTTAACAAACACCACCATTTTACTTTTATTCTACTACTCTATACCTTCAAAAGTTCTAAGAATACAGGTTTTCATCGTTTCCCCCTCTACTTTTATCTTTGACTTTCTTTCTTCCATATTGAATTTACATGTGTCTCTGAGTTTCCATGCATAATGCTACGGAGTCAGTACTGCGCAAGATGTGCTGTATGTAGATAGATTTTTCGTCAAAATCAAATGTCCTGTGCCTCTTAGCTGTTTTCTCGTTCATAGCTAATCCAAAAAAACCAGAGAGAGGGAGGAGGAACCTTTCAGCAAAATAGTCATCATCACATTATATTTTGCTCTGCTTTTTCACGGCTTGTTATGTTTTTTTTTTGAATTCAGAAACTTTATGTACTTATATGATGCCTTTGGGTATTTATTTGTTCACATGTAAGCACTTTTCATTCAGTACATTGTAAATTTGTCGTTCCAATAAAACCAGTACGAGTGAATGTTTGCAATCAACAATTTTGTGTGAAATTGACTTCATTTTCTTCAGCGTAAACGAAACATGATGCTGGGGTAGAAAAATTAAGAGTGGCAGCAGAATTACGTGATCGTACCAATATAAGTTTATTTAGTCATGTTGCCCCATCTACTTACACTTTTTAAACAAACAACCCTGTTTTTTCTGTTGCCCTGAAAAGGCTAATCCTTTTTTTATCATATATGCGTACCTAATAGTTTAATCAAATGGATTTTTAAAAAATTTCAAAAAAAAGATAGATAGGCCAGATATGAATGAGCTTGTTGAATTCAGTTGAAATTAAAAATGTGAAAGTGCAACAAACAAGTAAAAAGTGTGTACCGGGAATCGGATTGTTATCTGGAACTACGTTTAGAAAAGAAAAGGAAACACCTCACCCATATTATTATCTATTTCCACGATATAGGACGGAGCAAACAAACATTTTGTTTTTGTTAGCCTCCTAACTCTCTAACTAGGGATTATAGTTTGAGAAATTTCGAGAAGGGAAGAGTTCACTAAAGACAAAATATTTACTGGGTTTGACATTACCAAAAGTATTCTGTTTGAAAACACCTTCACAAAAATATTATGTAGCTGATAAAAGTTCTCAGATAAAGGAAAATTGCAAAAAAATAAATGCAGCAAATTAAATTGGAGCTGTTGCTGTTCTAAAAATATTGCAAGTAAGCGAACTATTTGTTTAGTATTGAGAATTTTTATTCTTTCCAATCATTCGTTGAATGCATGTACATTGTACATATTTTTTACTTGTTGAAATTTGTCTAGGTAAAAAAATGGACAGTAGGTAGGTATATATATTAATACCAATAGGACACATACTTTTTTTTGCCAACATCCACCATTCAAGGTTCAATGGTTATAGATACGTTATGGGAATTTAACAACCTTTCTCACCAGATTGCGAAATAATATTACACAGCGTTAGTAAAGCCGGCAGCTCAAATGAAATAAATAAAATGGTTCCTTGATGTACAAGCAGTGCTAGATAAAATGCGAAACACCGAGAAAGTTCCAAAGGAAGATGCACATTTTCCCCTTTCTCTAAGCTCATTATCACCATCACCAACCGCCATCTCAGTATCCTTCTTATTTTCCATTTTTTTCTGTCTGGAAAGCATACTGTGGGAGAAAGGCAGATACCATGGAATATAAATTGCAATGCAAGTGAAGTGTCTGATGTGCATGCCAAAAGAAGGCAGGAACAATTTCGCATAATACACCAACAGAACAATTTTTTATTTACTCTTACATTCCTTTCCGCTGTGAAAATGAATAAGCAAGAAAATAATGCAAGTTTTGTTTTTTCATGTAGGTGGTGGTGAAAGCACATTTAGCCTTCCTCATGTTTTTAGATACTTCACCACCACCACTAGTAGTTGTATAGTAAAATATAAGGCAGTATAAAAATCAGACAAAACATACACTATATTTCAGTTGCTCAAACAAAAGTAAAATATAAATTATTACTGCACACATACCTACCATATACCACAATATTTAACAAAACCAGCACGTCACTTTTTCATCGCTAGCTTACACTAGTGTCACATTCACAACTTTAAAAAATTGTCTTGCAACTACAAAAATGTTTAATGAAGATGGGCATAGTGAGTATCCCAGAGAGAAATATTGTCAACCAACTAGTCGCAGCACAACCACTTTCCTCTTGAAAGCTGGAGAACTAACATGAAATTTCCAACGATAATTATGCAGTGAACTGTGCGATGATTTGGTTGTGGACAAACTTGGAGATGAACATAGAAATAGCAAATTCGCAATTTCCTAAAAATAATGTACCGAATGCATGAACATTTGTATGGTAGATAGACCAAAAAAATGGTATAACAGCTCTTATAATAAGTTTGTTTCCTTGTGTTACTTTTCGGATATTATTTTATTTCCTCATAAAAATGTTTCTCTGAACACTTTTCCTGTATAAATATATATCTTCAAAACCCTTTCTGGAACACTGCCCACTCTATGACTCTGCTCTATTTTAGAGAAAGTATCACCATTGTCATCATCCCAATTGCACTTTTCTTTACTCTTTAGTCCAGCTTTCATCTCATTCAGATCACGGAGCAATAACCTTCAAGAATAAAGGGGAAACCAAAAACCTATAAATTTTCTACGAGTGACATCCTGTAATTATCATCCTATGCCTTTTCTACTTCACACACATAAATTCCGATTTCATCATCAAAACCAATCGCTATCCAATCCTTTAATGATTTTTAATTTACTTCCGTTCTCATAAATCAAACATGATTATTTATTTTCTACAAAGCACATTGCCATTATTGCAACTTGCCCTGTTATATCATGTCACAAGACACGAATTTTTTTTTCTTGTGGTTTAATGGGAAAATACATGGTGCATGATGTCATACTTAATTACTTCAGTTAATACTAGAGTTATTCAGAAGATAAAAGTTGATTTCATTTGCAATTTAAAGTTTAAAGACAAGTTTTAGAACATGAATTTTAAATCGGTACCGCACTAGAATCCCATGCATATTATATCTCATGTAAACGAAATAATGATTTCCTAAGCAAAAGCAAATTAAGTTCAAATATGTCCTTTATTTTTTACGCAATTCATAATTATTCGTAACATATGATGCGGAAACTCTCGGAACATTTCTTCAAACAAGTATAACATTTAAGTGGCAAGTAGACTGCGTGATATTTCGGTATTAATGTTTTGAGGTAGTGAGATAGTAACTACTCAAAAGAGGTAAGGATAATTTCTCATTTGATCTACTTTATTTTTTTGTTTTTTGTGTTCATCATCCTTGCGCATGGTAAAACAATTTTTGCAATTTGCAATGCATAATAAAAATTATGTACATAGTCAAAGCCAATTGTTTTGTTTCTTTTGTATTTTGAAAGGTAATTCAAATAACATGCTATGTTTGAATAGGAAATTGTTATTTTTGTTTATTTTTTTACAAGTAGTAGTAGTGCGAGCGAGTGGTGAAGAAAAGTTATGATTATTTATTTTAATAGTAAAAAAGTGCAGTTTTAACGGTTGCTGTAGTTTGAAATTTTAGAGAGAGTGAGAAGGAAAAAAGTGCGTGAGAGCAGAGTTTTCATTCATTAGCATTCAGCAACGGGAATTTCATGTAATATTAAAATAAATCAAAAACAGTAAGAAAAGTAAAATTAACAAATGCAGTGAGAAAAGATAAAATTTGTGCAATATTGTTACATTTTGTTTAGTTATTCCGTATTATTTTTTATTATTTTTTTATCAGTTCATTTTCAAGGCTTGAATGAAGGAATGACATAAACAGTTAATATATGCAAATTTCTTTTAAACCAATGGAAGTAAAAACATGTCAACTAATAAAAATGTTTCGTGCTCCACTTTTTTATTAAGCAAATTTTAGATTTGAAAGAATAAAGCTCTTTTATTATGATAAGTAAGACGACTATATTACTGCTACTTACCTGGTTTACAGCATAAAAAGAGTCATCCTCAGATTTTACCCTGAAGAAAGTACAATCAAGACCGTGACATTCAAGAAATCTGGTAAAGGTACTGCTACTCCGCCTCTTAACTACTGGATTTAATCTCTTCAGCTGCTTTTATTGCCGCAACAATGACAATCATCTAGAAGCAACACAAACAATAGTTTATTTTCTAAGCTCCCCCTCCAACAACGCTAAATATCTCGCTCATCAAAACTACCATTTTCAACTTTCTTTATGTAACTGCTGCAATGTCAAAAGGCTGCAGAATAAGTAATGACTTACAAATTTCTATTAGAGGGAAAAGGGAAGCATAATAGTAAGCGATAAGAAGGAAGAAGACCTTGTGCAATCATTACTTTACTTTTTACTGCTGTCCATTAACAAAATAAATTTATACACGTTCATTTCCGTTCATTCTCTCCCAATAGTCCCAATGGTTTATTACCAGAGAGACAAGGCAATAACAATGACAGTTTGAAACACATAGTAAAACTGATACTTGAACAAAATGCCCAACTGTAATCAAAGTCATGCATTTATAGCGGAGTAAATTGTAAATTCTCACGACGACACAGTGTGTCGTATTTACAACTTGGACACCACTACATTCCCTATCCTGCTGTAGTGCTATTGCTGCTGCTGCAGCAGCACTGTCTATTTTCAACTTGAAACTAGAAACTGTGCCCAATCCCAGAAGAGAAAAAGTGTCTCTATTCGTCCTGTCCCGTTTTCTCCCTTTCGCACTTAACAACAAACAACACACAAAAACAGATGCAAT
>JAHZMZ010004861.1:0-17650 GCA_027743805.1 Lepidocyrtoides sp. E14
TTTTTATCACAGGGTGTATTGGTAACAAAGCGGGTATCTGAAGATCTTTTATCCAGTTCAAACGTGTTGCCTGTGGCACGGAGTACAGTAAAAACTTCTGTAAATGCACGCCTGCAAAACTTTCGTCCCAGCTGCCCGTACGAAATGCTTTTTCGGAATCAGAGGGAAGGATGGGATAGCCATATACTTAATCTGGAACGGTGCGTGCACGCCTTATTTCAGTGGTCACTAAATTGCTCGTCGGATGAGTGCAAACATCATCTCTATAACGTAAAGCTTAATGAGTAGGTAACGTATTTTCAAATAAATCGATTCAACTAGAAATAAAATATTTTTTTATTCCAAATTCTGTTCCCGTTTTTTTCTAAAGAGAAGGATTTCCGTACCTGATTAAGTATCCTATTAGTTTTGCCGCTGAATTTCGACACGCCCGGTACACCATTTTTAGTGTAAAAGAAGCCAAATCTGTTGGAAGATCCACTTTATTGATGTTGCTGTCAACGTTTATGGGACACGGCTGGATTATTTTCTCAGTATCATTCTGCTGCATAGGAATTATATTAATTAATTCCGGGTTTCAGTCAAATTCTTTTTTCTGGTTGTATGCAGCTCTTTTTGAGCAAGGTGATCTAAAGCGACAGCTAATCAACAGAAAAAATTGGTATCTTGTAGCAATCTGGATGTTTGCGGCAATTCTATTAAGAAACCTGTATAACTCAGCAATTTTCACTTTCTTGACAACAGAAGAAGAGGCAGGCTCCTTCCCAGAAACATTTGGGGAGTTAATCAACACAACCAATATGCAATTTCTTGGGGGAGAGCATGGATTGAGACCATTTTTTTATCAAATGAGTAGTAATAACACGGATAAGCTTAATGCAGTACAGACGGCACTTAATGCTCTAGTGAACCGATACTGGCCGTTACCTCTGTATTCCCTTACGTCAAATCACACCACAAGATACAAACTTGCTTTTAAGCGAAACAAGATCTGTGACAACTTCAAAGATTTGAATTGGCTTCGCCAGTCATTCAATGAAGTAGAGAACGCTTCTACATATCAATGTGTAGACACAAACAACTTTGCCTTCTTGCATCTATCAGATACAACTGAAGTAGAAATGGACACCGTTACTACCTTATTGAAATTGAGGCTCTATTTGCTAAATCAATATTTTATTTTGGACTACAAACAACCAGCTTTTGTAACTGGAATGTACCTCTGGTATTTTATCAGGCGACACATAGCAAACGTATATTTTGAAAATATACTAGCTTATCTAGTTGAGTCTGGAGTATTGTCGTTGCAAGTTGAATTTTCAAAATATCATAGCATCCGGATCTACGACGCTGCTGACGAAGATGGCGAAATATTTACTGCAGAGGAAGTGCCATTTGTTTGGTTGGCATTTAAGCAATGGTATCACCACGGCTGCTTTCAGTTGTATAAACAGTCTTGCTCCTTAAAAGAGCTTGTAGGAAATGCCGAAACTGGAAACGGCGCAGGTAAAATAGACGACTTATTTGTTGTCTGGATAGCTTTAGGCCTTCTTATAATTTCATGCGTTATGTGTTTCATTTTAGAAATTGTATGGTTTCATATCTCAAAGATATTCGAACCATACATTTAGAAATTTCAAAATTTTACTTTACTTTTGCATTAGTTTTTTATACACTTTTGTTGAAAAACAGCTAAATACATATTTGCCGTCATGCACACTGACTCATAAAATATTGAACATATATTTATTCTAAATTAGACGTTAAGACAAATGGAATGTATAGCTAAAATACATTTTTGCACATAATGTTTTGCAGTTATTAGTTAAATAACTGTTTTGCTCACAGTAAGTATGAATATACCGCCATCTTTCAATCAAAAAACAGAATTTCTTGGTTAAAGGTATACAAAACTGAATTAAAATGTGCGTGATTTGTTTCTGTATGCAGTCCATAATACATACAATACGTAAGAAACTCAAATGTACACTTATGCATTACCTGAACCAGTGTCTAAGTTAGCCAGCTAAGAGTTTTTCAGCTTGTGGTCGAGTTTCTGTCATATGCGAAATATTAGATTGGATTGAAAACGTGACTTTTAAAATAGTTATGTCGCTACATTTTTATAATAATATATTCAATCCAGTATCGAATTTGATTCCATTTCAAATTTACTTTAGGCTTTAACAATTTTTAATAAATGTTTAACAAGTATATGTAGAGAACAGAAATTTTAAAAAAATTCTGCTTACTTTCATACGAGTGAAACATTAGCATATATTTGCATCAGGTTATGACAATAGTTTACAATTTAGTTATATTGAAAAATGAGAATTTTGAAGTTATGAATTGCTTTTGACTTTAAAAGTCTAGTTTAATAGTAATTATAGTTTCGTATACCATGAGTTATTGATCGCAAATTATTTACTGCATATGAGAATCCTCAATTTTGGCCGGCATTCAAGCCAGATATGTTTGACAAAGCTCGATAAATTGTATTTCGTGCACTCTCACATTGAGCGTTTATCATTAGCAGGAGCGACCAAAGTGCACCAAACGGGTCGACAGACGCCCGAAATACAATTTATTGAGTTTTGTCGAACTTAGCTGATTCGAGCAATGGTTTCAATAAAATTGCTTTCAGGTATTTAAAGAATCTTTCTCGGCAAACGGGCTTCTGGGCAAAGACCCAACTCCAAATTTTGTAAGTGGTTTGGAAAATATGTTTGTAATGTGAATAATTTTTGGTATTCTCATAATTTTGTTCGTTTGCCTCTTCATTCTAGAAGCCGTATATCTTACTTATTTAAAAAGGTTCGTTAACATGGTATTCACGTGGATTAATAACTTTATACCTATTACCTACGAAAATTGGCTTTTGATGTTGCTTGTACATAAGTCATTTTATTGGAAGTTTACCTTGATAGATAACAAAGACTCACATTGGTCTCAGCACCATCAATTTTGCTAGCCTTCATAAATTCCTATATTTTCTGGATTACTTGTTTTCTTCTTTATTCTGCCCAACACAAATTTCATCACTTCTGTACTACTGTAATTTACACAAAATTACGAGTTATTAAATAATTTACGGGCTTTAAAAAGGTACATGAAGTTTCTATTGTCAGTCATTTTGACGAAATGATATAATATATGATGCTCAATGCCTTTCAAGCAATTTATAGGTGCCACTTCCACTACTTTTTTTGCTTACCTACATCTAACGAGCCTTTTCAATTACGTAAAGCCAATCTCTCTTCTTAATGACTAGAGAGAGAAACACATGCGGCATGCTTTGAAATTCATTAGATGTAAGTACTATAAAATGCCATGGTCCGCACATAAGACAAATGTATTTATCTTAGGTGCACACTTTAAACCGCCAGCAAGTTCCTCTCAACAAACTTCCAATTAGTTTGTTCGCTTTGGGTGGGCGGCTTGATGAATACGACCACATTAGTGCTGTAGTTTCATATCGTCTTTTATTTGCAATGGTGCCATTGCAAAGGTATAGGGAAATTTTTCAAATTGTTGCACTAACATTGCGACTTGCTAGATGCCGTTAAAAATGATTTGTTTTTTAATCTTGTTGGGTACACTTTTTGTTCTTACGGTAAACGCCACAGTGCAACAAGGGTTTACATCTGCCTTGCTGCAAAACATTGAGTTACAATGGTCATCCTTAAATAACTTTTGTAGTTTGAAATTCATTAATTTTCAAAAAAAATCGCTCGACAAAATAGACAAGAAAACTAACTTGGACTTTGATTGGGGAGAAGTTGTCAAGTTTGCGGAGCCATATGACACAGTAATTATCACACCGAGCTCGTACATGGGAAACTTTTCAAATCAAGGTAGAAGTTTTGCTGAACATGCCCAAGAACGTTGTTGTACAACAATTGCAATCATACTTAATGCATTTGATGCTGACACCATTTTTCAAGTTAAAAAAATGGGCCGAGCTACTCACGACTATTTTGTGTTTATTTTGGCATTCGATCATTACACCAAACTACCCGATTCTTTATTCGTATTACTTTCCACGGTAAAGTTCAAATATATTATGAATATAAAATCAAACTTGGTGACTTATTTCGTTGAGCCATACAGACTTACAGGAAATTTCATTCCAGTTTCATCCCCAAAACTTCTAATTACAAATATGCAAAAAATAGCGAGGAACAATCTGAATGGTCGCAAACTTACGTTATCATTTTCTAGCTATGCCCCATACATGGTTGTAGAGGAAACTCTCAAAGGCTCGAAGACATCATTTAAATTTATTGGCTCTCATATGAGCCTTCAACAGGAAATCTCTAGACAAGCAAACTCTACCTTAAATTTACTCTACCATGGTAAGCAACGTTTAGGATCCCGTGTGCCAGGTGCAGGTGGCAGATGGACAGGATCATTAGGAAATATTGTAAGCGGAAAAGCAGTTCTAATCGGTGCAGTCGGAATGACAAGATCGGTAGCCACTGTGGTCGACTTTGGAACCGGAACTGGAGAAGACTCAATGATTTTCTGCGTTATGGAACCAAAACCTGTTTTTCAGTGGCAAGCATTATTTCGCCCACTGTCAGCAACAGTGTGGGCCTTTTCGCTGCTTACATTTTTAGTCATTGCCGGTCTAAGGTATCATTACAAAAAGAAGGCACACTTGACTCAAGTGCATGATGATAGGCTCCATGAATGGGTTGAAAACACCTGCGAAATTGCACTTGTTCCTTTTGGCATGTTTGTGGAACAACCATTTCCCATTGCGGCGTTTAAAAACTTTGTCGGTCCCTTGTTGCTCCTCTTTTCTCTCATTCTTGGAACAGCCTACAAATCAGATTTGGTCGGATTTTTGACGTCACCAGCAAAGCCAAATATTCCAAAGACTTTTAAAGATTTACATGACCATTTTGAAACGTACAATTTGAATGTACACACGGTTGGAGGCATTGAAATGGAGGTTCTCAGAATGCCTACAAGTACGATAATAAAAGGAATCGTGGAACGAATGAGATTGATGACAAATTTGGAGAAGTGTATAAGATCAGCAACAGAAGCAAACACGGCTTGTGTGGGATGGAAAAATATGATTCGAGCTGGAATTGATCAATTTCTTGCGTCAAGGTATAACTTCTATCCCCTTTACGTTTCACAAGACTTCATTATTCCTGCCGTACTTAGTTTTGGAATACAGAAGGAATCGATATTCTATGAGGTAATCAATCGATTTGCGGGCTATGCTGTTGCTGGGGACTTGATTGGAAAGTGGAACGAGGATTTTATTGTGAACCTAAGACATGCAAAAATGCTCAAAGAACCAAAATCAACTGGGGCAACGCAAGAAAAAATTAACTTTGATGATGGAAGTAATAATGCAAAGCCACTGAAAACTGAAAATGTTTTTGTAATATTTTGCATTTTAGGTTTCGGATTTGCCATTGCATTTTTGGGTTATGTATTTGAATTGCTTTTGTTGGCATATACTTGATATGATGAGAAAACGAAAATCATAAACATGCTGAGAACAGCAGTGGTCCTCTGCTTTGCCAATAAATTTTTAAAGTATACAAGTTTTTCTGTCTAGTAAACAAAAAACATGTATTGCAGGAGTACTGTGGTAATCCTAACTGTAAATATATAAGTAGTTCATTATTTATTTTAAGCCTACCAATTAATTGTAAAATCTATTGTTGAAATAATCGACAAGTCATAATTTCGTCGATCGTCACCTCATCAGCGCTGAAGTTGCAATAATTTTAGACGATAATTAACGCATGAAAACCAATTAGTCATAATTACGCATTGTGTGTAATAATGCCTGAGCCGTTGAGAAAATTTGTTTTAAACATTCAATTTAGATTTATGTAACGAAAATATAAATGATGACAAGCATTTCGTAAACATATTATAATTGCACCCACAGGCCTAGTCCTTTAAAGAATTTACTATTATATGCTGTTCGCACTGTTTTCTCTTATCCATCACAGGTGGGTTCTTTCTAATGACAGTTAGTATTATGACTAACCATTTTGGAAGATGACATTCTAAGGTTTATTGAAAATGTTTTAAGCGTTTCAAATTCAAACGTTTCACAATTGTTTCAGCATTATTGATGATAGCAACTAACGCAGGTTTCCAAAACAAAAATGTGAATCCAGAGAAGACGTATATACACATATGAAAACGCAACAAGATAGTCGCAAATTTATACAGAGGCACACAGATCATCTGAAGTTTGTTGACACTTGGCTTCTCAATGGTTTCGGCGATTTCAAAATACACATAAACGGCATGTTAATGCAATATAGATCTAACTGATTTAAATTTTCGGGGCACTTCCAAAAAGTATGTGAACATGATTCATTGAAGTTGACGCGAAATAGCTAAAATACAGCCTGTCATGATATTTAACACATCCACTACCGTCAAGTATAAATACCCGGCGTGCTAAATAGAAGTTACAGTAGTACAATTTAATAATTTCGTGAATAGCCTACAGACAAAGCCTACAAAAAAAACTTTGGAAAGAATTGGTAAGAGAAAAAAACAGGTGAGACTATGAGTGGCGTAATATAAGTGTCAATCCAATTAAACTTGAATTTGTGCTTCAAATTAAAACCTAACATTCCAATTAATATTTTTGTCAACCAGAAGTGTGAAGTTTTTTGACGCCTTACATATTTCGTAAAACCGATCATAAATGAACAAGGGCTGCTTAAATTAAGCCTAGAACTAAAAAACATATAGTTACTTTACCAATTTTATACGCATAGGTTCATAATTTAGGTCGTGTATGCGTCTTTAAGGATAGAACTTAGGACTGCGGCTGTGAAACCTTGTCAAAGGCTTGCCTACCATAATATTCAAGAGACAGCACGTTTACATTACCAACGGACCAAACGTTTTCTATGTTTCCTCAACGCCAATTCATTTTCTTGATTGTTTGTGCATCGTTTTATTTTTCAATTTGCTCCTACTTAGAAACAACTCTTAAAATAAGAGACGTAAAAAAATACAAAAAGTATTGGCCTCTGTTAAACCTTCTGTCGCACTGTACATTTCACTTTTCCAGAAGTTCAAAATTCCCTGTTGACTTACATCATAGTGCAATTCACTACTGCACCAAGTTTGTTACAGAGAGTACACAGTGCGTGAACCTACACACCAATAGACTAAAAGTTGAAGGTCAAGGTAAATTGGGTTTGGAAGAAATTCAAATTGTGTCATCACTATACCATAGAACTCTTCTTTCAGTTAAACGATCCCCTAAGTGCATTGTTCATTTTCCGATTGTCCCATGTATACAACAAATGTACGAAGTTCCACAAGAAAATATCGTTTCAGACAGTACGAGAACATACATGCCGGAGTACATTTTGATTCCAAGTTGTGGAAAATTTTTGAGGCTGCCAGCTAAGATATTGCTTTACCTTACCACAACATTTTTTGTGTTGCGAGGAAACAATTTCTCTGCGTACACTGTTGCAGGGAAAACAATTTTATCACAAGGCAAAGTAACAAGAAAATTTATATCCGTAGACTTATTATCTACTCTAATGTCACTGCCTGCTCTCTTACAAAGTCTTGAAAGTTCCAAAAAGGGGCGCCTCAAAAATCCTGTCCACGGCTGCCCGTACGAACATATTTTGACAAATAAGAAAGAAAAAACGGAGCGACACGTTCTTGACCTCAAGTGGTGCGTACGAAGCATTTTTAATTGGGCATATAACTGCAGCTCGACATTGTGCGAAGGCCATTTCTACAATGTCGGCCATCACAGGTAATATTTTTTTCAAACATATCTAATTCACCCGAAGTAGTAAAATTGCATTTTCACGAATGACTATCCCGCCTAAAACACTTTCAGTTACGGAATTCCGGATAAGCTCAGGTATCCTATACGTTTTGCCGCTGAGTTTCAAAACGCTCGATACACCATGTTCAGTACCAAAAAGGAAAAGTCAGTGGGCAGATTGATTTCATTAATAATACTGTCAGCACTGATGGGACACGGCGGGCTACTATTCTTTGTCTCAGTGCTTGGTATTGGAATAATTTTATCCAAGACGGGATATCAGTCCGGTTCATTTTTCTGGTTATTTGCCTCTCTTATTGAACAAGGTGATATTAGATTAAGACAACTTAGTGGAACCAATTGGGTTCTTGTAATAATCTGGATGTATTCCGCAATTCTGTTAAGAAATATGTATACCTCCGCAATGTACACCTTTTTCACAGCGGAGGGAGAGGCAGACTCTTTACCAGAAAACTTTAGGGAGTTGGTAAAACGTATCGAAATACCAATTTTAGGTGGAGATCAAGCTTTGCGCCCATTGTTCTTTCAACCAGGTTATACTAAGAAGATCGCTAACGAGGACCAGGGGATTACATTGCAGGACACTTTTAAAACTTTAGTAAATCGGTACTGGCCTTTGCCCTTATATCATGTAAAGTCAGAAGAATCCACAAATTACAAAGCTGCTTTTCAGCAAAACAAAATTTGTGACAAATTCGAAAATTCGAAATGGTTTCATCAGGCTTTTGACAGAACAAAGAACTATTCATCATATCAATGTGTGAAAACTGACAATTTTGCATTTTTGCATTTATCAGATATTATTGAAGTTGAACTGGATACGATTACAACGTTATTGAAATTGAGGTTTTACCTGCTAAATCATCATTTTATTTCAGACTACATGGAACCCGCGTTTGTCACTGGAATGCATGTATGGTATTTTAGAGCAAGACACTCTGCAAACCCGTATTTTGAAAGCATGCTAGCTCATCTGTACGAATCTGGAGTTTTATCGATTCAAAAACAAATTTCGAAATTCGAAAGCATGAAAATCAGCAACTCTGTCCTAGATGAAAGATTATTTGCTGCAGAAGAGAATCCACTGGTTTGGTTGGCATTCAAGCAATGGTTTCAAAACGATTGTTTTCTGTTGTATAAAAAATCTTGCTCTCTTAACGAGATTTTGGGTGAAACGGGGAATGTAGTAAGTAAAGTAGAAGATTTGTTTGTAGTGTGGCTAATATTTGCTTTTCTGGTGACTTCATGCATTTGCCTTGTAATTCTGGAAATGGCTTGGTGTACCGCAAAAAATTTGCTTCATAAAACCATGATGTGCAGCGCTTATCTCGTCACTCTAATGCTAAGCAGAATTTATTGGGCATTAGAATAATGAATCCACCATTTCAAAAAATAACTGTATTCTGACTACCAAATTGCTTATTTTCAAAATTTCATTAGGGGCCAGCGTTATCCAGGTTGAAATGATACAGTGGTCGACTGATTCATTTTCAGTGGCATTTTGAAAAATTCATCATTCATGAAGTACAAGCCAACAGAATTATTTAGTTTGAAATTAATTCGCAACTGTATTTACATGGTTAGTGGTTAGTGGTAACGGAAACGTAATATTGTTTTGTTACCACGTTGGTAAAACAGCACAAGAATTAAACTCAGTAACGTGAAGTAAACATGATGGGCTACCTCTACAACTGTCCATGCAAATGACAAATTGGATTCTCAAGCAAGTGGCTCTAATAAAATTGTCAAATTGGTTTATTTGTTGCAAATAGGCTGCTTAATCCATGCTTACTTCCAGTTGACTTGCAATTGGTTTTTTTCTCATTCTGTTACACTTGCCGACTGAATCGAAACTCCGCGAGTCCAAACTTCTTTCACCCCATTTTGTTAACTCACAGAAGTTCCCTGGTTAGTACAGGTACAGTACCTTGGTGGCACGCGATGACACCGCACCTAATGATGAACGCATATCAGAACAATAATAAAGGTGGACTCAGCTCATGATATCAAACTTTTAGCCTTAATCAGGCTTACATTTTTTGACAATGAATGTATATGACGTTAGCAGTGTGTTCCCAGTCCTGTAAACTTATTTTTGGAAATCACTCATTACTCCCAGGTTTAATTTACGTGATTAACCGTTTAGAGGTAATTTTTACTACCCTGGTCCTGCTAAGTTTTCCAAATCACCTACTAACGGGAGAAGTCCACTCTTTATATTCTTTGTTCAGGGGACCAAAATGCAATAGACGTTGACGATGCTCAAACTCTTCAAAGTGGCCTTTTCATTAGTAAGGACCATGACTCCAAAAAAATCATCAATCCCTTGGCGTACACCCATGGTTATCTCGCTATGGTCGTCAAAAAGTTCCGATTTTCTCAATAAATTGGTTTTTAAGGGAAGATGGGCGAATAATTTACGAATTTTTTAACAGCAATTATATGCTGAAAGCAAGCCGTATCTTTTGAGAGTTTTTATTTGGACGGGTGTGCAGTTTAAAAAGCCATTTGGCAGATTTTTCAAACTAGGGCTGGATCTTTCTCTATCATCTTACAGTTTAATAGGTGGCCTAGTGATGCCTGGGGTGTCTGCCACCCCGGATTTTTAGTGACAAATGGTGTAACTGAAGCAAGGTCTCATTAAAACACTGTGGTGTAATTGTTTGGGTGCAAAAAACAAACGGTTATGTCTATGTAAACCCCTGCAAAACTTTGAAGTGAGACTTTTAACTTCCGGTAAAGTTTTTGGTGCCACCCTGAGAGTAATAGGGTTTTCATTGCAGCAGAAATAATTCTCAAGTCTTTCGCATTCAAGGTGATAAGTGATCAATAAAGCCAGTTAAATACAATTTTTTGTATTTCAAGTCAGTTTTGTATCAAGAGCTGAGCCCACCTTTTGTAGAAAGGCTTGCAAGGGTGATGTGCTGCTAAGTCTTCTAGCATGCGATAAAAGCATTGACAGGAAAAACGATAATAGTACTTGCTGATAGGAGAAAGGCCTCACCAGATCAAACTTGACCTCCTTATGCACAGCATTGATGGTTTACTGTGTTAGTATCCTGCTGGGTATTCTTCATTTTTATAGTGAAGTAAGGAGGCTGCGGTTTGGTAATGTAGGCAGTTTGTTACGTACTATTTGACGTATATACAAATATTTAAATGGCATTTTAATATTTGAATCGAAGTTGGTTTGAAACATAAACGACGTAAATTTTGAAGCACGTCAATTGAACATATATTAGCAAGAAGTCTTAGATAGCGTAAAGTAGTATTTTTGTTCTTGATCAGTGCAAATTGTAAAAATTCGCTTTGACAGTTTAAGTTGGTTTTTTGAAAGAGAAATGTGGAATAAAAATGCGGACAAATTTGATTTGTTTTAGATTAGCTAAAAATGAGCACGTTAACATACCTATGTTCAAACTTTAGAGAAAAAACATTTAAACTAAAAAGAAATTCACTCGGAGGGACGAAACAGAGAGAACACGTACAGATTCTAGAGTATTCTGATCCGTGTATTCAAAGGGAAGAGATGTAGTGTCTATTTGCAAAACAAATACTTGATAAGTCTTTGTAAATCTCATGGAACTCACACTGTTGTACTTAAACTCGTCCAAACCAATAAATTTGGCCAAAGTCGAATCTAAATGCTTAATTGTTTTTTATGTTCCCATGTCATATGTACATCTCGCTAAAAATTATATGAATGGATAAAAATTGAAATAGTGAGAGAAAAATCAAAATTTTTGTAATAAAAATAAAATGAAACCGGAAATTTAGTTTGAGTTAGCGATAAAAAGATACTGCATGGGCACGAAGGTATTTTAACTCCAATTGCTGAGACCTTGTGTCAACAAATTCCAGATATCAATTAATTATTATTAACCATTCGCTAAGTGCTCATCAAATAATTATTTAATGCAAGCAAGCTACATCTACCATACGTTTTAACGAGGAAAGTCGGGAACGTTAGAATTTAGTACACGTTTACTATTCTGGGAAACCATTAATCTTAAAAGTACTAATCTTTGTAAATATTAGAAATAAATATTGGGAGTAAACGCGGATTATGGTGGCAGTGACATTTGTATTGATGGGAAGGATCCTGAAGGTGCAGATTTTGCAACGCTTAGATTAGTATTAGTAAGTTATAGATCATTTCTATTTTGCAATAGCCCTGATGAAGAGCAAAGTTTTGTTCGAAAACTTGGCAAATAAATACATCTTCTCCACTATAATCCCGTTCCCCTCACCTTTTAAATATTGACAAATGAATTGAACACTTTAAAAAAATTGTAATAAAAATGAAATTATAAAATCAATCGTCTACATTATATAAAACCCGAATTTACGTGAGAAACAAAACCGTACAATTTCTAGAATGAAAAGTAAAACGCATAAAATTATAAGAATACCGAAGCCTATCCAGACAATAAATAAATCACCTATTTTACCTGCGCCATTTGCAGTTTCGGCATTCCCCACAAACTCTTTAAAGGAACAAATTTGTTTATACAACTGAAAGCAGCCATGGTGAAACCATTGCTTAAATGCCAACCAAACTTGTGGCATTTCCTCTGCAGTAAATATTTCGCTATCCTTGCCAGCAGAGTCGTAGATCCTATTGCTATGGTATTTCGAAAATTCAAGTTGCAAAGACAACACTCCTGACTCAACTAGATAAGCTAGTATATTTTCAAAATATGTGTTTGCCAAGTGGCGCTTGCTAAAGGACCACAGATACATTCCAGTTACAAAAGCTGGTTGTTTGTAGTCCAAAATGAAGTACTGATTTAGCAAATGCAGCCTCAATTTTAACAAGGTAGTAATGGTGTCCATTTCTACTTCCGTGATATCTGATAGATGCAAAAAGGCAAAGTTGTTTGTATCCACACATTGATATGTTGGAACGTTTGCTACTTCAGTGAAGGACTGGCGAAGCCAATTCAAATCTTTGAAGTTGTCACAGATCTTGGTTCGCTTGAAAGCAAGTTTGTACCTTGTGGTGTGATTTGACGTGATGGAATACAGAGGTAACGGCCAGTATCGTTTCACTAGAGCATTAAGTGCCATCTGTACTGTATTAAGCTTATCCGTGTTATTACTACTCATTTGATAAAAGAATGGTCTCAAACCATGCTCTCCTCCAAGAAACTGCATATTCGTCGTGTTGATTAACTCCCCAAATGTTTCTGGGAAGGAGCCTGCCTCTTCTTCTGTCATCAAGACAGTGAAAATTGCCGAGTTATACAGGTTTCGTAACAGAATTGCCGCAAACATCCAGATTGTGACAAGGTACCAATTTTTTCTGTTAATTAGCTGTCGCTTAAGGTCACCCTGCTCAAACAGAGCGGCATACAACCAAAAAAAAGAATTCGACTGATAACCGGAATAAGTTAAAATAATTCCAAGGGAGAAGAATGTTACTGAGAAAATGATCCAGCTGTGTCCTATCACTGTTGACCTCAACATCAATAAAGTGGATCTTCCAACTGACTTGGCTTCTTTTGCGCTAAAAATAGTGTACCGGGCGTGTCGAAATTCGGCAGCAAAGCTTATTGGATACATAATCTGGTACGGAAGTCCCTCTCTTTAGAAAAATGAAAAAATAATTTGAATTAAAAAGCTTGAATTCGAATTTCATGTCCAGCTGAATCCATTTTTAGATAACCTACTTGTTAAGTTTTACGTTATTAAGATGGTTTTTGCAACCGTCTGACGTGCAATTTAGTGCCCACTGAAATAAGGTGTGCACGCACCGTTCCAGCTCCAGTACATGGCTATCCCATCCTTCCCTCTGATTCATAAAGAGTTTTTCGTACGGGCAGCTGGGACGAAAGTTTTGCAGGCGTCCAGTTACAGAAGTTTCTACTGCGCTTAGCACCACAGACAACGACTTTGAAACGGATGCAAGATCTTCTGGTACCCGCTTTGTTACCAATACACCCTGTGATAAAAATGTTGTCAGTGCAAACGTGTACGCAGGAAGATTGTAACCTGGTAGCACAACAATTTTTGTTGAAAGGTAACGCAAAAGCTTGGCTGACGGTTTCCAAATCTTTTTGCAATCTGGGATTAGAATATACTCCGGCATATAAATTCTTGGTCGATCGATGTTTTCTTGTGGAAAGTAGTACATTTGGCTGAAGCATGGTACAACTGGAAAGTGAACAATACACTTTGGGGACCATTTTACTGAAACAAGAGTGCTTATGTGTAGGGATGACATTATCTGAAATTCTTCTTGGCCTAGTTTGTCTTTAGTTTTCCCTCTAATCAATGTAGTGCTGTGCAGATTCACGCACTGCATGTTTTTTGTAGATTTTGTCAAGCAGAAGTAAATTACACTGTTGTGTAAGTCCACAGGAGATTTTGGGTTTCGGGAAAAATGAAATGTGCAGGGGGAAACAAGATTTATTAACGGCCAGTATTTTTTGTATTTGTTCATTTCTTTCGTTTTTATAAGCGTTTCCAAGGGACCATCATTCAAGGCAGAACTTGCTGATAAAATAATCATGACAACAGAAAAGTGCCGAGGTAACATTTTTGGATAAATGTCTTGCTGTATCACAAAATAAGTTCCTAATCCTTCTCTCCGAGTTTTTAGGCCATATACTGAGAGGATTTGAACTGCTGAAAACGCAAAGATAAAAAATGCTTAGTAGAACTCAATTTTAGTGTAGAATAAATAGAAGTGGATTACATTACTCTCCATGGATTTTTAAGCAGGAATTCAATTACCTTTGGCATCGTCATTTGTATTATTCCATCAATTTCTTCAGAAAATATTTTTCTTTAAATTTACCTAAGTACATCAGATAGCGAAAAAGATGGAATAAATATAAGCGCTCATCAAACATTTTGAAAATTAAAGTACGTACATAATTGTTTCCACCATGTTAATCACTTCTGCCGTTATTGGGTTTTTTTTAAAAATAGCTTTGAAACGTGCAGTTGTCAAATTTGTGTTCAAAATTTTTTTAAAACCTATTTATTGAAGTGACAGCTGAACGATCGTACGGGCCTGCCATGCGGATCCATAATAAGTATCCCAGCTTAGGCTGTGAGTCCAATGAAAAATATTAATGCTTAAGTACCAGTTTGTAGTTTTTCAAAGCCATAAAGACAGTTACCATAAGTTCAATAATAATATGAAATGCAGTATAATTTTCGATATTCATTTAAAATTATTTTTATTTTCAACAGCTTTATTCAATGTGATAAGTTAGCGTTTTATAGTTATTGATCGTTTCTGTTATGCATCAGCCCTGATAAAGAACAACGTTTTGTTCGAAAGGTTAGCAAATCAATAATAAGTTTTCTCCATTATAATCCCGAGTACCTCATCATTCAAATATTGATTATTCACATATTTTATTTAATTACAGCAAGGTTACAGTTATTACAGTAGCAAATTGAAAATATTAGTAAGCTCGGTTTACCAAATCGGAAGAAGGATAAAATCAGCTGTGCGATTAGAAATTTGAAAAAAGTAGCCAGGAACTATACCGCGCCTAAACTGACGAATCGAACCGCAATTGAAAGCAAATGGGCGTATCGCTTTAAATTTCCTTCTGATTGTTTGCTTTCCACTTGGGGTCATAAATGACTCAGTATTTAATGCATAGACTTTCAGAATTTTTTGAACAAGTCTAACATACTGAGTGTTTGTTGTTACGGCTACTTTCAGCAAAAGATATTGAACAACAGCTAAAAGCACAGAAGTTGATGGCAATGTTAAGTAGATTACAATAGGCCAGGTGGAGTATAGGCGGACAGACATTGCAAATATTACACAAATTTCCAAAAAAACCATTCCCGTCTCAATACATAAAAGTTTGGCCACAGATCCTGCAACCTCTTTAGTTGCAATGTCAAATGCCGCCATTAGAGAAAAGAAACGATCAAATCGATTTCCATGGTGATGCTCACCTTGGATGAAAATTAATCTGTTAATTTTTTCTAAGCAGGATACATGAAGTTCAAAAAGATAAAATATTAGACCCCAGAAGAATGAATAATAACGGCACATTTCCGCAACGCAAATAAAGTTCACAGCTAGCCTTAAAAAGAGGGGTAAAATGGATGCAATTAGAGTGCTGTTGGGAGTGAAAAGCTTTGATGCAACTTTGGAAAATGTGTACGAGGATGGGTCAAGGTTGAGAAGAACGTTAATTGGAGTAAAAAACGGGACAACCAAATTTGTTACTGTGCACAGAGCAAGCACGTTACTGATCACCTTCCAGTAATTGTTCCGTTCCTTGGGGGTGACGACATTCTCAGATTGATCTAAATCGTAAAAATATGTATACTCAACATTGAACTATCATAATTTATTTTTTTAAATTTAAAATTAGTTACCTAACAGGAGCCGAAAGTGTTTTATTAAATTTAAAATTAGTTACCTAACAGGAGCCGAAAGTGTTTTAAACGTTTCAATCCTTCCACAATTGTTTCTGCATTTTGAATGACAATTAGTGCCGTTGTCCAAAACAAAACTGAGAACCCTGATAGTACGCATGACAACGCAACAAGATATTTGTTTTCCGAGTTTGCGTTAAATATTACATCAACACAACAGCCGAACTGAATCACCCCTGTAATTATGAATGTATTGAAGTATGACACTTGAAAGTAAGAGTAGAATTTGGGTTTATTTTGTTGGAATTTTGGATGAATTTGAAAAGTTTGAGTTTTATTGTCGTATATGAGTTTCCAGGGAGATATTTTATCGTGGAAGGAAAATAGATCGTTGTGGACTTTTAAGGCTTCAGTGCATTCGACTATCATGGTTTTGATTTTATACTACCAGAAACTGTCTGGTAGATTAAAAGAATAGTGTTTCTGTTTAAGTTTTTAGCGCTTTTACCCTGGGTAATGGTTACAAAAGCGTAAAGTTCTAAATTGTCCAGCTATCTATTCTGTCGTACTGGTTTCATGCTACTGAATTTAAAACGTTCATGGACAAACATTTAAAAATAGCTTAAATATAATGGTTTTATAATTGAAGAAGGTAATAAGAAACTGTTTTCTTTCACTGCATCATTTGGAAGGATGGCCTCTTAATAATATTACTCATTTTGAGAAATTATTTTTCTATTGTATTTTCTAATTTAACATTTTCTACGTAGAAAATTAGCTATAAATAATCTCCTAACATTTTCAAATTGTATTTACGGTGATTTCACGTTAGAAAATGGTAAAATTTTACATTGCGTTACTAAGTATAATTTTTTATGTTTTGTTCAGAAGTAGGGAAATACAAAAATGTTTTCAAATATAAATTTATTATTTATTGGGTGATTTCTCGATGATATGCTAGACCTTATGCCAAATTTTAAGAAAGTAGTCCATTGCTTTATAATGTTTTACAGTAAGGAGTTAAAATCCTGTTCAGCTGCCACATGGACCGTACGCACTGCCACCTTGTGTTAAAAGCATTCAATTAGTACGGTTATAGTTTGATCTGAGTAGTGCAAACGTATGATCGGAATGGATTTTTGAACGAGTTATAATTGCAGTACTTTCATCCAAGTACATAATGTTTAGTGTGCTAAAGAATACCACAGGATGAAGTATAGTACAGTAAATTTTTAAATAGTGGTTACAAGCCACATAGCTGCCAATTCTCTGCAATATACTGTAACTGATATTTTTAAAAGTACATTTTTTTATTGTAGCATATTCAATTTATGTATCGTGTTTTATTTCATTTCTAATTTAGATAAGGCTGTAATGGTTTTTCTATTTAAAATGTCAGCCTACGTTTATAAGAAAAATTGAGTTTTTTACTTAGAAGTGGAATAAACGGTTTTTTATCAGATTTTAGCCCGAAATGAG
>JAHZMZ010004862.1:0-12317 GCA_027743805.1 Lepidocyrtoides sp. E14
TGAGGCAGTTTGAAAAGTGCCACCGATAATTTTCCAGCTGTCAAAGCCACTTTTGTTTTTACTGTTGATTGCTAGATTCAGCGGTGGAAATGTGGTTTATTCTTTCAAAAGAAGAAAAAAATAATAATAACACTCTACCGCCGCCGACTGAATACTTATGACTGCTTACACTAGCTTGTAATATGAATTGGTGGTAGTTGTGCGTGGTAGGATAATGTAGTTTAACACGGCATACACAAGTATCAAAACTGTTACACGTAAAAAAGGTTTTTAATTGACTTACGTTATGTTTATTACTTTGCCTCAATTTATACCTTGCATTATGAATATGTTTATGGGAGTTTAAAATGCTTTTCAGTTCATGCTTTTGTGTGTGTCCATGAACGTACGTACGTAAGTTGGGATTTATGGAGGTTTCGTGAATGCTTTATGTATTATAAGGACAAAAATTGTTCACATTACTCTGGTTTTGGTCTTGTGTACAAGCACACGCCGCCGTTTTTATCACTCCAACCAAACTACTATAGCCAACAACACTGGCAAAATGACTTTTCATGACACACGGCACATCATACAGACGGATCTAAAAAGAACAGCGTGCGAGGCTAGGCAACATCCATCTACTCCAAGCGCTCAACTCTTTCACTCACTCTTCATTCTCTCAGGTGTACATAAAGTGCTTATTGCACTATTCATTAGTCGAGTCCCTAGTCGTCCTATAGCCCATGTAGAAACAATACTGGCATTAATGGTAGAAGAAGCATGTATTATCGCTCGTTACATTAGCCTGAGAATTATGTCACGATTTTCTTTTCTCTCCCCATTTCATAATATTCATACTCAAAGTACAGGTACGTTTTTACGATCAAACGACACGAGTGCCGAGCATAACAAAAATAAGGTTTTTTTTCTAAGCAAGCGCCTTCTACAAAGATGTTTTTTTATCGTTCTCATCTTTTTTTTTTTTTTTGATGTAATGTCAATTGACCAATCATGACGCAAATGTGAGTACGGCATTGTTCCAAACTGCAGAAGCTCACTATGAATGAGTCCATCAGGTACCTATCATTCATGGAAAAACTTGGAAACGTGACTGCCATAATTGCGCTCTTAATATGCTGATAGTTTAACATTATTTTCGTGCTATGCACTGTATTTACTAGCGTTACTTCAATCGGCATATTCGGCATTGTACCGCAGTATTTTTTAATATAAAATATTAGCCACAAAGTTGCTAGAATATCTGTGCACCATTCCTTTCTTCTCTTTACAAATAAAGTGACAAACAGTAGACATATTGCATATCACACTTCTGCATTGGCATTAATGCGGCTCGTTTAGTTAGTGGGAATTGGAAAGACAACGAACTTATAAGCCATCGTGATCACGGCTTGCTAAGTACTTCAGATAAATCTTGTTTTATGTTCATTTTGTTTGTGTGTTGACTCTCTCTACTTCTACGTATTACTATTATGATGATGACTTCGACCACGAAGAGGTGGTGGAATTGTCGATGAAGATGATGATGATGATGGTCTGATATAATCATCATATAATGTGTTCAAGTGGTTGCCAGTTTTTTCCTTAATGGTACAATCATGAGAGCTAAATTACTCTTCTCCATTTCCCACACGTGCAAGCGAGCGACGACAGGACAGGAGTTTGTAGGAAAGGAAAAAAAGATAGGAGGGAGGCTAGGCGGAGGTGATTTTAGGTAATGTACATATAGCATACCTACCTACTTTTTATACGTATCTGTTTTTTATGCATAACCCAGCGGCATGCCAGGCCCGTCACAAAGCACCTTTTTAAATGTTCAAACAACGATGCAAGTGTGTAGTTTGTAGTAGTAATGAGATGAGAGAAATATGGAGAAGCAGTTGCCTGTATTTATGTACACATGTTCATATATGAATGGCAAATAAGTAATAAGCAGAAAAGACGACTTGCTTTTTTGGCTCTTTCTCTCTCCCTCTCTCTCTCTTTCGTCATCGTCTTCATCATTGCATTGTGGTATGACTACGGTTAAGGGGAATGGATATGATAATAATAATAATAGCAGAAAAGTGTAATGGCTTGAGTTGGTGGTGGTGTAGTGCGGCAACGGTGGTGTCTTGTGACTGACACTCGGTACCGCTGCACTGAGAAGGCATGCAGCATATAATGAAATACATGCTTACCTACCCAAGTAGTTCAGATGTGACTTGAATAATATGGCAATGCGTGTAACTTTTTTTTTCTTTGGAATAGCAAACTTTTCTTTTTCTTTGTGAGCCCTATGACTTGGCGAAAGAGAAAAGAAAAAAAAGAGAGATGACTGACTGACTGACAACGACTGCTAAGCTAGGCCAGCCAGTAGACCATAAGCCTTATCCTGCTGTTGCGGCCTCGTGTGTTTCCCAAAAAGAAAGGCCGCCTTGGTGGTAGAGGGATAATCTCCAATAAAAAAACTGGGCTGAAGAAGCAGTTGAAATAGATTCAGATAATATACACATAATACGCACTGAAAATCGTGTACTTTTACTACCAAACCAACCCATAGACTCCTGGGTCTTTCCACATTCTTCTCAGAAAAAGTCATGCCATGTACATTTGTGTGCATGTTTTACGTTACCTACTTCACTGCTTCGGGTGAGCAAAAAGGTTTTTTCGCTCTTAGAAAAAGTGAGTGTGTGGAATTGAAGTAGTAGAGTTTAGCATACAAATGGGAATAATATGTGCAACTCTTATTATTATTATTCTTGTATGCTTGAATGGTATATTATGTACTTAGCAGAAAACAGATTATGCCACCTACAACGAGAGCAACAACGCGTCAGACGAAACACACAGGCCGCGCACACTTATATCCATAAAAACTGATGCTTTTGCTGCTGTTGGTTCTCCGATGGAAACTTTTTTTTTTCTCAGAAATAAGAGCAGGCCTGAACATGTATAATAATGTATGTGTTTTTGTGTGAACGTTTTAGAATGATATGAGGTAGGAATACGTGTGACACCGCAGTTTTTTAAGCGTGCACACACATTCAAAACATATCATCGTCATCATCGCTATCATGATCTTGGTCATAACCAAAAAGTAAGTGTTATTCCTTGTTCCACTTTTTCGTATATGGATAAAGATGAAGCCATATTAATCTATGATACCTATTATAAGTTTTTATGTCTTCCAAGAAGAAGGAAAGTTTGTAATAATACCAGAGCTCAACTGACTCGCACTTTTTAAAAGAGGCAAGTGAGTATGAGCCGACCCACCAAAGACGAAACTGATAGTAGTATGGATGTTATATGTTTTGTACAATGTACATACATACATCATACACTTTTACACCGCCTTATTTTATTCACACAAGACTTGAACTTGCTCACACTACTATAGAGAGAGAGAGAGAGAGTACTGTGACCGACCATATCGTATCTTTTGTCGTCGTCATCATTCTCTTCTTTTTCTTAGTGCTTGAGCTTGGTCGTCGGCACACAAGTTATCATCATCTAATGAGATATGCAAATGTGCATGTCTACACCCACAAACGATTTTCGGCTGCTAGTATAATATCGCTCATTCCTCCCTTTTTCTTTAAAGGACACATCACCGAGGCAAGTAAGAAGCAGTAGTAGTGGGCATAATGGCAATAATAATAATAAGTGAGCAAGCATGCACATCACATTGCTCATAAAAAGAAACAATGTTTTCGGTGATGGTGGTGGTTAAAGCTGACTGAGTAGTAGAGAGTGGAGGAAGAAAAAGAAGGGAGCAGAGAACGGATTGTCATGAAGTAAATGAATGGATATATATTTTTGGTGTGTGTGGGGGATGACCTGATCCTGATAGCGACATTATTATCATCAACAAAAAAAAGAGGAGGATTTCCCTTGTTGGTTGCTCCATGTGGCATGCCATTATGTTGATTATCATCATCGTCTCCGTCGTTGTCTTGTCATTTCTATATCTTGCACGAGAGCATCAAATCCCTGATTTCGGATTTGCATACGACGCACATACAAGACAGCCTGATTGCTACAGATAAGTAAGTAGGAAGAAGAAGGAGTAGCAGCGAGAGGGAGAGGAGCAAATTGTGTCCAAGAGAGAATATATTTTTTTTCAAAAAGATTGCATGATGTTATATATGTTGGTGCTTTTTGATTATGGTGATCAAGATGGTGTGTGGTGGTGTAGTATAGTGATTATGATGCAGTGGGCGCTTTCCCTTTTTAGCATCATCACCAGCAGAGAACTAATATTAACTTCACCAAGTGCCAAAACTAGAATCAACTGCTGTTTCATTGATACTGTTGTTGTAGTTTAATGGATGGTTGAATGAAATCGCATGTGTACACCATGCTCTACAGGCATACAGTCTGAGAGGGTTTTTCTGTTCAGCTTAATGATAATAATAATGCCTACATAATATTTAAAATAGTTTACTACACACTTGGCATACCACACCATCACTACCACCCTGATTGCTACACATTAGACATGTTGTTGTTCCTTTTTAAAAGATATGCATAATTGCTAACAAAGCCAGTGTCTCGTATAGTAGTGGCATTTTTGAGTGATTCAGCGTCTTGACGAGGATATGAAATTGGGCGGAGTAGCGTAACTGCTCATCATCCAATTTAAACCGCTCATACTCACAAGATGCGAGGATGGTAATAAGATTGAAATGCGCATGCAAACATATTATATCAGGTCATTATAGGGAGTGGAAGCAGTCTGTGGCGATGATGGAATTAAATGGAATGATGGACCACGCACAAAATGTTTTTATAACACTCGCTACATGCTTTGTATAGTATGGCGTATGGTAAAATTCATCATCATCATCATCATCATGATAATGGTAATAATAATAAAAGATGAGCATGGCTGTTGTTGCTTCCTTGGGAGTATTAAACAGGGATAGAGGGTCAGATGAGGTCTCTTCGTCAATGACCATCGCATTTGTGTAGTATCTGTATGTTATAGATTATGTTTATCCTTATCCGACAGAAAAGGAAACGCAGAGAATTCAGGGCACATGTATCTGTAATCTGTATCTACAACCATTAGTACCGCTGCTGCACTGCTCAGAAATCAATGTTATTTTCACATTACTCCTGCCATGATTTGGCCACTCTGTTGGAGATGATAAAAAAGGGGAAAAAATGTGTATATGCATTTTATCTTTGATAAGAAATAAAGCAGCCCACAAACTACAAAAAATGAGTGACTTAATTTGGATTTGACAGGATAGGGGTCATCCCATCGTCTTGTTGTGCTTTATCATCACCGTCATCATTCACATCATTTCAATTAAAAAAATAGCTGAATTCGCTCGAGGAGCAAGTTGTCTTCTTGCCTGTCATGATGAAAATACAAACAAGATCATCATCACATGAGTCAAAAATGAGTTATGTATGCAATCGGCGTAAGATGATGATGATGATTTTCAAGTATATAATATTTCTATACGCGTGTCTTAAAATATAAATTGTACCTTTACAATTGAGTTGATTTTTTAAATAATATTGTTATCATGAACAATAGTTTAAGCCTGTTTTGCTGTGAATGCTTCAAAGCAAAAATTAAAATTTTACGAGTCTTGTTTCTTTTTGTAATGTACTTATTGAAAGTATGTGAATTGTGTCTGACTGGCAATTTCATAGTGTCTAGAGAAAGAGACAAATACCACGGGTTTGTGTCGGCAGGTGACATTATATAGTGGTTCAAAATGTAATGAAGAGTCAGATTACTCGGTGAAATCGAAATCGCATGTAATTCACAAAGTTGTTCGAGTACACATCGTTACGTATAGGTAAAGTCTTGCAGCATAACGTTATATTTTTTGTGGCTGTGAATTTGGAATTTGTGTGCTTAAAACGCATTACATTACATGCCATCTTTTTTCATGCACTTTATCGTAATAGTCTCTCTAGAGAGCAAAACAGAGTAATTTTCTTCTTTAGAGAACGCATATCTCCCAGCCATATTTCTTCAGTCTTGTCAAACAAAACAGTCATTTCCTCTCTACTCCTTCCAAGATCAGCAATTCCGACATCTTCATCACTCTTCCAAAAGTAAAAAAACACGAGAGGAAGATGATCAAGCAGAAGAAGAGAAGAAGGAAGTCAGTGTGCATAGCATTATTACAACTACTTATAGACTACTAGAGCAGCTAAAGAGACGCGAACACTGCATATTTGGAGGTTCTCACACAGTCAGACATTCTCAAGAAGATAAACTTTACTTCCTTTGTGACTTGGCACGAGTTTCGACGATGCTTTCTTTCCATGAAAAAGTGTGAACAAGACAGTGAAATCTATGCTAAAAGATAGAGATACCGAATAATACAGACTACGGAGGTAGCGTCATGTAATTTGCCAGCTATATATCCATGTCAGCATATTAAATACGTACCAAGTTACATTAGCTGGTAGAAAAGTTGCAGTGAAGAACCGCAGAAAAGGAATGTCTGCAAAGCAAAGTAATTCCTTTTCTTTTTTGTATTTTTTATTCTATTTTCCTCTTCTAGTTTCGACGAAAGAAAAGTGATGCAGCCGCGATGATGGTGGGAACAGATGCTGATAATAATCTTATTATTAGGTAGAGATGCATGCATAAATATATGTAGCTGCTTGTGCTTTCTCACTGATCCACTAACTTTTTCGGTACAAGTTTAAATGTGTGGCATGTTACAGGATCATCCATATTACTACTATTCGTTTACTTTTGTGCTAGCTAGAAGAGCCATGCTCGTGCAAACACTTTTTTTCGTTTTCGGAAAGAAGAAAGATGAGGTTCCTGGCCCTTTTTCATTTCCTCTCTTTCGTTTTTTTAACGATGTATTTTCTTCAAAAGACAAAGTGGATGAGGCGATGATCTAAAAATATCTAATTTGTTGAAAGCGAGAGAGAACAAAAGACATTTGAGATCAAGCAAATCGGAGAATATAAAAGAAAAAAAAAGACTGGTGCAATTTGGTTGACTTTTCCAAAATTCTTATTCAAATCCAACGAAAAAAATCCAAAAGTTTTAATCGTTCCAACATTTTTCTTTTAATTTGATAACATTAACAAAAAGCAGCTAATCTCTGTGGGTGAGTACATATAGTTGACAGACTAACTGACTGAAGGGGCAGAGAAAAAAGGGAGAGAAAAACAAGAAGAGAAAATCAAAAGGTGATTAGCCACATTACAGCAATAACAGATGAAGATGAGACGATTAAGCAGAGGTCACCATTTTTATACCGCTCATGTCTGTGCAAATTGCCAAAAATTTTATGGGGTACATATTACAGCAGCATACAAATAAAAGCCTCGGTTTGTATACATTGTACACAAAAACATTCATACACTTACCCAAACTGCAGTAAGAACTTTATAGAAGATAATCCTTTATAGCTTTGCTTGATATCTTGTTATTTATGTCGGTGTCGACCGCACAGCGATTAGATAACCAAGATACATCACCACATCACGTAATACAAAAAAAATCCACAAATTACCACACGTGGACGAATTGGCTGATGCTTTCATCGTGTTGTAACATAACTTTGCCTTGTTATTATTATTATTATTATTATTATGATAGAAAATCCTTCAAGGGGAAGAGTTTCTTATTTTCCTAGAAGTATGCCACAAAGGTTTTATATCCAATTTATGTACATAAGTAAATACATTATGCAAACCAACCTTTTTCGTGAGATGCTGCTGCTGCTGGCTGTGTGTACAGTATTTTTACATTATAAATTCACCAGTAGTGGCAGCAGCAAACGACCTCGATCTCCATTCATGCTTGCAGAAAAATCCCATATTTCATAACAGCAGTAGTAGCATTTCTATATTGCAAGGATTAGATAAGCATAGGTATGTAAGATATAGATATATCCTCTTTTATAAAGCTCAGCACCACACACCTCTTATCGTTGGTTGTAGACTTCCAGGCAATATACCATTTTTTTAGAAAAGCCAAAACCGATCATGCAAACTCACATGGCATTACTCCACTCTTGCACACAACACGTAACTACGACGGATTTTATGAATTACATTCACGTCTTCTCACAGTCTGTTACAGACATTACTTGCGCCATGCGAATCTAGATGGAAAACACGATGAAAATACATAAGACTCGTGTGGCGTGGCGGTGGTGGCGGTTGGTGAGCAGCAGGACAGCAATGGAAAAGAAAGACTTGGACTACGCAGCAGACCCACAATCATCCATGGCCCTGGCAGGTACTACTTAAACTTCCATAAAAAAGAATCCTAGGAAAACATAGTTATGCACATAGGTAATCCTTTACAAGAAGGTCTATACCTACATGCATATTTTATATGAGTAGCATAGAACATTATAGACTTTTTGTGCCAACGCGATCATAAAAAACAGGAATTTTGCATTCAACATGCAAGCGGAAACAGAAAGAGGGAAAAAAAGCAGCGAAGAGGAAGAGGATCAGTAGACAGTTCAACCAGTAGAAACGAGAAAAAGAGAACAACAACAACAACAACATACAAAACGATGAGAACGTACATAGTTTGAGTCGGCCAAGACCCCGGAATCTGGGGGGTTTTCGGCAATGCCCGTGTGTTTCGCTCTCTTTTTTATCTTCATGTTCACTTCTTTTATACCCAAATCCATGCCAAACAGACCAAAAGTGTAGTTAGTTGAAAAGAAAGTGGAATGCAAAAAGTGGTGAGTGAGCTAGAAAGAAAAAAAAACAGCAAAAAAAAAAAAAAAAAAAGACTGTGAGTGTATAGTGTATATATCGCCTTTGGACAGAATATGGAAGCATAAGCATTTATTGAAGTTGTAGTGTAGTGGCACGCGACAGGAGTATAACCACTGTGATAACCATATGCCATATAAACATAAATAATATATTATTATGGTGTGTATAGGTACCTACAAAGCATGCTTTACAAAAACAGTACAAAAAAACACACTTTTTCTATTTATGTATATCAGGGTCGTTCTCGTTTTCTCTCTCTCTCTCTCTCTCTGTACAATAATTCTGCAAATGGGAATAGGAACCAAGTTTTTTTTTGCAAAGGAATGGCATCATATTACTACACTTGTGAGCCACTACCGCTACTACCATTGCTTTTCCTGCTGCTGAAAGCTTTTCACAAGAGTGGCTTTCATCATAATACATATATCTTGACTCCAAAAACACAACACCAGAATCGTTCTCCTTTTCTTCTTCTTCTTTTCTCTCTCTCTCTCTCTCAGTTACCGAGTTTCTTTTCTGCTGTTGCTTTCAACTTACGTATTTTCGCAGTCTTCCATTTCTATCCACTTTGCTTTGCTAGTTCACCAGGAACGACTTTTGTACGCTAAACAGTGTAGTAGAGAGAACAAGTTTTTGCAAAAGTGGCATGGTGCACGCTTCCTTCTCAGAGTATGCCTATAGTTATGTAAGTAGGTATGAAATAACGTATCGCATAAGCCCTCTGCTTGTTATTTTTCTTATAAATATATGTTTATGAAAAAGCACGCCCATGTAGTTTACGCGACCCAAGGGATGTTCTAAGAACGTGCTTTGAGAACAAGGCGCGAATGGTGTCTGGCATCACTTTAAAAAGCAATGTATTACATATGAACATTGGCATATAATGTGTTCGTATATATACGCTCATTCTTAATCATGTCACATAGTCACATTTGCTATATGTATGTAGGTATAGAAAAACAGTGTGGGATGGCAGTTGTTGTTGTTCTTCCTGTAATATTCTATAATGTAGTTCCAGCACCATACATCTGGTTAGTAGGACGGAAAAGCTCTAGAGAAAAGGGAGTCAGCCGTCTACTTTCTCTTCTTTTTTTTGCTATCTGTTTTTGCAGTACCGTACCGCTACCGCCGCCACTACTACTACCACCAACCACACCACACCGCCAGAGTCGTGTTTTCTCCTTCACTTTTTTTCCCTGCTTTTGACGACTTTGACTAGTGACTGCCAGCAGTTTATAACATGCATGCAAAGATATACATACATATATGCTTCCCTCCAACCAGCTACTATGAAAACTACACACGTATAGCAATATGTAATATCGTTTGTTATTCCTCTCTAATCGTATCGCGTATCGCATCGCTGCTGTCGTTGTTGTTGTCGTCGCACATCACATAAAAAGACTTGCAGAAAAAAAACGGAAACTTTTTCCCTTCAAAGACATACACACACTCTCTACAAACAATGACTACTGCTATTTACTCTTTCACCGCCATGTATATATCATGTTATGATTATGGGCTTAAGTAAGTACAGGGTCTGTAGTAATAACCACTGCCTACTTTTTTGTGCAAAGTTCCGAACCGACTACACAACATATTATTATTATTATGACCATTTTCTATTGCCATTGCCGCTCTTGCGGATGACAACGACGTAGGTTATCCTCGTGCTTTGGCATTATCGCAGCATACGATACAATAGAAGCACTCATGCTACAAAAAAAATTACGTAAGTTTTTATGCGATGCGAATAACGAAAAGTAAAGTATGTACGTAGTAGTTTTACTACATAACTATCATAACTTTCTGTGAACTTCATGCTGACAAAATGGCACGGCTTACTTTTTTTCAGCAAAACTGCTGCTTTTTTGGCAAACTCCCTATCGATTTTCCTCGTCTGTGAGTCAGCAGAAGCAACGGCGGCGGCAGGCAACATATAGCAAAAGTGAAACCAAAGGAGAGCAGTCAGCAGCCTCACACAACGACACATCAGCTTCAACTCACCACCACCACTTAAACATATAAAACTACAATGGTCGGGATACTATTACTGCCTATTACTCTTTTATACAGCTTGCTACTATTATATGCACGAGAAAGGACATTTTCCTTGACTGGAATGCTCGTTGGGGGAAATGTGCAAAAAGCGTTGGCAAAAAAAGTAAAACGAGCTAAAGCAGCAGAGAGAAAGTGGAAGTACTTGTAGCAGCAGCAGAGCATACCACCGCGATGGCATTGGCACTTTTTGCTGCTCTCAGCATATTATTATTTCTCTCCCCGTCGACGTCGTCCTCTTAGGAGAAAAGCCACTAGCAGAAAGTAGAAAATGACGATGATCATGATGATGACTACCACTACACAACACACACGTCAAGGGAGCAGCTATACTATTATATATGAATGCACACACGTGTGCTCAGTGTGTATAACGGGAAAACCTTCGAAAGTCCGTAATAAACTTATAAAGTATGCATATGCATGCATATAGGTATATGAGAAAAAAAGGAATGCTGGTATGTAGTAATAGTAGTAGTAGTTGTTGTTGTAGTAGTGAGCAAGCACAAAAAATCGTGACGGAGGGAAAAGAATGAAAAGCAGGAAAGCATGTTGGAGGTCGAAATGTCCCATATAATATAACGGCATGGATCTAGAGACCCAACGAACCACTTCCTCTTTTCTCTTTCCCTGTCATTGCTTCATTTCTCTCTCCTTTTTCCGCTGTGTAACCCGTAAAAAATGAATTGAGAGAAGTACCACCAAGAGCACTACTACAGGCGAATATAAGTACCTTATGTAGGTAGTAGCAGCTTTCTCCGAAAAGACACTTATCCCTTGGCTTTCTCATAAAACAAACTACAAGGGAAATCTAGTATATAGACAATGTGAAACGTTATATACTATGAATGAATATTATGAATAGACTGGCTCCGCTACTACTACAAGTAAGTATCCATACTGCCACACCAACCGCCAATGCCGCCACCATTCATATATGCGATAAACTACAGGTTAAACCAGGAAATATCTCTTTCTTGGGTACTTTTCCCTGAATGCATTGTTACAAATGCTTATACTACCATCATCCACACTATTGCTCCTACTACCCAGAAACCTTGCTCACGTCAGCAAAATCAGCAGAGCACACACATACACACACACACGTCTACACTAGATTGTCCTGTAATTTCACCTCTGCTCTGGTTGGCAAAAAAGAGAGAAAAAAAAGTAAAAGAAGGAAAAAAATCCAAACTTCTAGCTAAAGCCAAGCCACGAGTTGTGTGTGTGTGTGTGTCCTTCAGAAAAGAAATCTTTTTGACACACCTAATCATCCGCAACCCTCACTATACAGAGTGAGTGAATCCACATCAAAATCCCTCTCTTCTTGCTCACTCACTTTGTTGATGCGCTAGTAGAACACATTACGCGAGACTGAGAGAGTGAATGAGAGATTTTTTTCCTGTTATTATTATAGTCTCCTGCAAAGACATTAATTTCCCACTGCTACTTAAATGAAGTATGGGCTACTTGTACAACTTACATATATTAGGTACTTTGTTTGGTAGAAAGAGAGAGTGTGTGTGTATCGTCTTGATAAATCT
>JAHZMZ010004863.1:0-21619 GCA_027743805.1 Lepidocyrtoides sp. E14
TTCCACCTTCAAAACCACTTCCTCCTGTAGTAGTTCAACCTTCACCTCTGGCGCTAGTACTAACCAGAAACCCCCTTTCCATCATCATCATCATCGTAATAAGGAAGCATCTTCATCATCCTCCTCATCTGACTCAGAGGTTCTCCCCAAGGTTCATTTTCCATCTCTTTACATTCGCAAAAAGTCAGCGGGTCCTAAAAAGGTGGTAGGAGAAAGAGAACGAGTTGTGGGGGAGAAAGTTTCTCGTAAAACTCAGGAATGGTTTAATGAAGCCACGGGGAATTTTGAGATTCGGACTGTTGAAATTATCGAAAAGATTATAGAGCATGAGGTACACTCATAATAACCAATTTTTAATGGCACCATAAAAGGCACAAAAATATCACTATTTTTTTCATCACATCAATCACACATATTTTTAAGTTTACTTAACTCACAAAACAAATTTATTTTGGCACTTTCACTCTCCCTACAAATATTACTATAATATTATCAACTATATACCATTATATTATACATATCACTGATTTTTTAACTATATTTTTTGAAAACGCTCATTTTTCTCTTTACAATACAAAGATCGATAAATGAGGGAAGCCAAAACCACGAAAAAAAAGCATTTTATAGCTTGCCAATCATTTTGTAAGTAAACTTTGTTTTAATTTGAAATAATTAGCACGGCATCACATTATATTTTGCATTTAGGCACTAGTCTGCACAAAATACAGCTGAATTTAGTTCCATTCTGTTCTAGTTGAAATATAAAGAAGAAAGAGACCTTTTATTTCTCTAATGATTTTTTAACTGTTTATTTCGTTGGGGTAGAATTAGCGAAACTGTTGTCCCCTGTTGTAGTTTTTTGTCAGGTCTGTTTGAGGTAAAAAATGTAATCATGTAGTTTTATTGTGCACGTATTTAATCCATAATTTATCCGCAGTTTTTCTAGTTCATCCAGCTAATCTTTCTGGTTCATTTTTTTTCTATTTGTTTGTATGCTTCTTTGCGTTTGACGCAGGTTAAACATCTTCATTTTCCAGAGTTTCATTTTTGTTTGATTCAAATTTACTCATTGTCGTTGTATGCTTTAATCTGTTTGCTTATCTACTCTAGTAATGTAACTATTTAGTATAATTAAATTAAAAGTATTTAATGAGTTTCTTTTTAGTTGTTTTACGTTTTTCCCAGTCTTAAAGTATGCGTTATGCATGCATTACAATTTTGGCTGATATAATTTTGTGCTTTTGTTCCTCCCCGTAAATTCGTAGGTTGAGACCACAGAACAAAAAATCATATCAATAGAATTGGATGGTGCCCTCAAGTCATCTTCCTCCGCTTCTGGGGATGAGCCCGTTGTCGGATCAGGAAGCGGTAGCACCATCACTGAAACGGCTACTACTACAACCACCACAACAACCACTGGAGGTGGAGCAGCTTCGAACAATGGAGGAGGAGGAGGTGGAAACAAGAAGAAAAAACGGAAAGGGTCAAAGAAAAAATAAAGAATACATAGATAAAATTACTTATTACTTGAAACCGCTCCGTAATTAGCAGTATTTTTATACAGCAAAAATTTTGAGAAAAGTGAAATTGATCGCATATTTTGTAATCTACGCCTGCTGTGCTTGTGCATCGTGCCTGCCTGTCGACTTGCTTTACACACAAAAGGCTTTAAAGGACAGATTTTTCGCATGGAGTAATTTGTTAAAGTTTTAAAATAATTGTGAGGGCAGCCGAGTTAGTGTTGTCTGTTGTTTACCGTGATATAGTGTAAAAAAAAGTATGAATCCTCCATTTTCCCCATGCATGTATGTCGTATGTCTTTTGCCCGGGCCAAAAAAAGTATTGTTTTAATATAAATATATCTACATTATTATTACATTTTTGTATATAACTGTACTATTTAGGTAAGTTAGTAATATGTATGTAGTAGTTACTTGCTACTTTAATATAATTGTAAAAATTAATGTAGAATGTAGACGTGTACGTTTGATTTTACAATATCGTAAAAATACAACTGTATTATATGTTGTGAAAGTATGTAGTTATATGTTAGTGAGTGATTAGTGAATGCTCTTTAAAGTGAGAAATCAGTTGTAAAAGACGAAATGATATGCATGAAGAATGTGTAATAGTACAAGTGAAAAAGAAAACCGTAAAGTGACAAAATCTGATTTTTAAAAATATTTTAAGTTTCATTTTATTTATTCAGATTAATGTTATATTCCAAGCAGACGCGGTACTTGAAGAATAAACAGGAACACGAATTATTACATATTAGTCGTACGTATGTGTAAAAATAATGCAAATTAATTTTTAGCTGTAACAGGCACAAACATAAAGTTACCCACAAATTAAAAAATAATGATATGATCAAGGATTATGAAAATGTAAGTTTTAAAAATCATAGGAACAACTGGCACTACAAGTTACGTTCTCACTCTTAACTTTCTAAATCACCGTACACACATAGCAGGTACTTACGTCCTGCTAACATATCGCTTTATCGTTACAAGTCATCACTCATAACCTGGTTTGGGCTTCATTGTAATTTGTGAAAATCCACTGCAATCGACATTATCAAATATTTAGTTAGCAATTATTTATTGTCAATCAATATGCACATATATATACAATCAAATACAAACAATACGCATGCATGTATTTACTTACTCTTTATCTCGATCAACTCTCCAAAACTTTTCAACAGCATCTACAGACGTAAGCCGTGTTGTGAAGTCATGATCGTGAGTGATCACTACCAACTGGAAGTTCTTCCGGGTACTCATTTTTTCAGCAAGGCTGCAAAAAAGAGATTTAAAACGAGAAATTTAAATTGTCGGGGAAGAATAGCGTTTCAACGTTTCTTCAAGTTAAAATAACCAGACTTAAACCAACTTACTCTGCTAGAGCATCGGCAAGTGAATTAATATTTTTCTGGTCCAAATTGGTGGTAGGCTCATCCAAAGTAATAATGCCACACCTAGCGCCAAAGGACTCTGCCAGAGCAATGCGTATTATAATTGAGGCAAGAACTCGCTGCCCGGCACTGCATCGACCTCTCATGTCAATTTCAATTCCACGTCGGCACATAACCACTCTGTAATTGATATTAAAATTTGCAAAGATGACATGACAAAATGTTTTGGAATCGCCAATTTACAATTCAGCGATTTGACTGCATCCCTACCTGTAATTGTAACTCTTCCTTGTACTACTGGTGGCACTAACTTTTCCTTTTGATTTGGCTCTATCTATTGGATCGTGGTCTGCCTCCGTTTTAATCATAATTCTATCAATATCATTGCCCCTGTAGATTCTTCGCCAATACTCCAACAAGATCTTGTTAATCTTTTCCATCTTTTTGTTATGAAACTGCATGATTGCTTGATCCAATGCAGTTTTATATCGACGAACGTCCCTCTGTGACTTCTCATAAATGGTTTTTCTAGCAATTTTTTGGGTGTAAAGGGTTTTTGCATTTTTATAGGTTGGTTCATTTAACTCTTTCTCTAATTCTCTGATCGTTCTTTGAAGTTCAGTTCGGGAACCATTTAGTTCACTACACTTTGCCGAGTCTTTATTATATTTCTGAAGAAGTTCCCGTTTTTCAGCAGTGGCACCCTTATTTTCCGCTTGAAGCAGAAGCTTTTCCTTTTCCTTCAATTCAACTCTTAAATTTGAAACTAGCTCCATCTTTTCCTTGAGGGAAAGATTGTCTTCAAGCTCACGCTTCTTCAGCTACAAGGTAATTGGAAATTAAGCCGATATAGTTCAATTACTTGTTCAAAGTATAAAATTTTATGTTATTCTACACCATGCTTTCACAAAATTCATAACCGACACTGTCGGTACTTCCATACCTCCTGTTTAGCTAACTCATCCTTCAGAGAGCCTATCTGTTGCGATATTTCATCCTTTTGCTTTGCACAAGCATCAAGTTTTTCTTTGCAATCAGTCACTTTCTGTTGAATTTCCGCAAACCTTCCTTTCTTCTTTTCAAACTCTAGAATCTTCTTGTGAAGCTCAGTGACAAAGTCTTTTTGTTTGTCCAGAGCAGTCTTGTCATCACGCAACTTTTTAAGAGCTTTCTCTCTCCGACCGCTGCAAGCGTTTTTATTTGTTACTGCTTTTGTTATCTCAGACTTGAAGGTAGGCAAGGTTTGAATGAGTTCCTGGATTTTAGCTTGAAGATCTTTCACAGCTCCTTCCAAATCCTTCTTTTGTTGTTCCATTGCATCCCGATTCTGTAGCTCTGCGGTAATTTTGAGCTTATCCTCTTTTATTTTGTTTTTCTTTTCTTGAAGCTTTGCAAGCTCGTCTCGTTTTTTACTTCGGATTTCCTCCTTCTTTTCCTTTTCTGATCTTTTGTTTTTGATTTGTGTTTGCAGCTGCTGAACTTCTGTCTGTGCGTCAGCGAGTGTCATCGACGCGTCTTTGGAAAAATAAACCATAAAAATGAGTAGACTTGATATAAAATAACAGACATGGTACAGTCATTGAATTAAAAGGTTTGTACATGTAAACATGTTTATAAATGTTTTCTTTCGAACCACTCACTTTTAGCTGCTGGGTCCCTCTCCCTTTCCAATTTACCTACAGAACCATCAAGTCTTTTCACCTCTCTTCTGCAATTCTCGTAAACAGCAACACCACTTTTACATTTCTGAATAGTCTGCACATTTCCCTCCACTTCTGATACAAGCATGGTTATTCCATCGTTTTCATCTGTTAACTTTTCCACACTTTCTTCCAATTGGGCTATTTTAGCTTTTACTTCAGGAATCACCTCATCCTCCAAACGCTGACACTCATCCCAAACTGGCTTAGATTTTAGCACTTGCTGTTGACGAGTTTTCAATGTTTCTACTTCTTCCTTAAGCTCAGGCACTTTTTGCTTCATTCGATTGATGTCAGCCTCCAGCTCACTTATCAATTGCTTTGTGAGGTCTTTGGACTGATCTCTCTTACAAAGCGGACAACAATCCCTGCAAAAGCACAACAATTTAGTTCGATTCTAGAGTTTATAGAAAATTAATATTGCAAAATTTGCAAAAACGTGAACACAACTTCTGCAGCATTACTTTTTGTTTAGCCTTTGAATGTATTTCTTGTATACAAAGGCTGCTGATTCCGCATAATAGCAATTCTGTTGCGCTTCTTCCAAACTTTTTGTGACATCGGTATACACAGAACTGTAGGTACTCCCCTCCAACACATCCGTGACTTTATCTTTGTTGGCTGAAAAATCATAAGATAGAATAAGATAACACAATGTTACGCAACTATAGTTTTCTGACCAAAACGAAATATCTAAAATGCAAACTGCGAAGCCGACACTAACCTTTTAATTTTGTTTCATGCCTTTTTAAATCTGCCGTAAGAAACTTCAACTCGGATTTAGCAGTGGCTAGTTCCTTTTCATTCTTTCTTAATTGCTCCCTTTTCGTTTTGAGATCACTCATTAAGCTTTTCATTTTTGACTCAACAACGGCAACGAGATCGTCTTCGGGAATTTCTTCAACTTCCAACACAGTCTTCAAATCATCCTCCATAGATCGCATTTTATCACTGCACTCACTTTGTTTCTGCTTTTTCTGACGGTTCAGTAATGCGATTTGATCAGTTCTGCTTTTGTCTGTCACCAAAACGTTGACTGTTTCAGATAATTTGGAAACTTGCTCTTCCAACAGTTTCACTTCACCCGTCAAGTTCTTTATTTCAGAATCACATTTCATCATAAATCCAGACTTTTCAATTTGCTCGATTTGATTTACGCATATTTCCTCCTCATCATCCATCAATGCTAGCCTCTCTGTGGATCCCTCCAAGTTTCTTAAGCGGTTTTTGATTTCCACGTGAGATTTTTTGTTATCATTCAGCTCTTGCTCCTTCATATTCTTTTCAGTTTCCATTGATGCCTTTTTCGATCTGATTTCATCAATGACGGTTTGTAATTCATTTTCTTCCTTGATAAAATCCTCATTGACTTTTTGTAGTTCGTTATCTTTCATTTTCAAAGCACTGTTCAACGTTTTCATTACAGATTCATACGACAATCTTCCACCACCAGTTTCGTCGTCACATGCATCCAGAAGACTACTAAAAGAGGTGGACAGAGATTCATCACCAACATCATCTTTTACCTTTTTGAGAATGTTAACTATTTCCAACAGTCGAGCATTAAGATACTCCAAGTTTTTCTTATTAGCGTTTTCCTCTTGTTGTTGCATTCCCTCCTCCTTCAATAAATGGGCTCGTGTTTGATTCAGTTTCTTGTGTTCCTCATCTTTCTTCATAAAGTCCCGCTCCAGTTTGCAGTTCTGGTTTGACTTGTCGATGCACTCCTGTTTGAAGTTTTTCAAGTGTCCTTTCAGTTCCGAAATAGATCCAGGAAACTCTTCCTTGATTTTACTGCGCAACTCTTTGATTTGATCTTCAAACATTTTCAATGTAGCCCTCTTTTCGGAAACTTCACCTTGCTTCTTGGAAAATTCTAGCTCCAAAGCTTCAAACTTGCGAATTTTCTCAGCCAGTATTTTTACAGATTGCTCTAATTCAAGAATTGACTTATTCTTCTGCGTAAGTTCAATTTGCTTGTTTCCTAGTTCTTCTGCTTTGTCTTTAGCTTTTTTGACATTATCAGTGACAAAACGCAATCCTTCCGCCTCCACCTTGATTTCTGCAAAGAGGTAATTAAATTTAAACACAAATATAATCTGGAAGTGTTTTAAAAAACATGCAAATGACGATATTTGGAATACGTGTATGATTTAGGATTTAGTATTTACTTGTGTTAAGCTCTTTGTCGACCGTTTGCAGACGGTCAAAGCATTTTTTGTAGGCCAAGGTATTGAAAATGGCATCAAAAGTAGTTTTAACTTTTTTCCCTTCGTCTAATGGCCAACATGACTCTTCTTGATGACAAAAAATCACATGACTCAATATGGCTTCGGAAACTCCCATCAGACGGCTCATTTCATACTAAAATAGATAAAATGTTGAATATTTGCAGCAATACTACTCTTAATTCAAAATGGAGAAAGACTTATCATGAAGTTCCTTTACAAACCAAGAAGTGTACATAAAATCAGTTAAAATTTTTACTTTGATGTCAGCCACTTTGTTACTAATCTCCTTAGACTCCCCATTAGCGTATTTGACCCTTAAGGTTCCTTCCAGCTGAGACATTGTCAAATCTCCTTTCTGGTTCTTTACCTTGGATTGAATCTTCCGAGATGTAGTGTATCTGTTACCTTGCGCATCGACCAAGTCTAAAATGATCTTAGCCACAGCCTGAATTCAGAATTTAAAAGTATCTCCATTTCAGTGAGTTCTGTTTATGGCAATTAAGCAATATGAACATTGGAACAACCCCTTTGGTAACTTTCTAACTATCTGTAAATACCTTGTCGGAATAAGAAAGCTTGGGATCATTTACAAACGACGCTCCTTTGGCACTATTTGGAGGAAACTGACTCGTGACAGCAAATTTTAAAGCCTCAATGATCGTCTGAAAACAGCATACAAAGCATAAGCAACAAATTCCAAAGTAAACTTCTCTTTTCACATTTGATTTAGCTAATCATTATTGTTCCGTTAGAATTTTTACCGTTTTTCCACTCCCATTAACTCCCAAAATTAAAGTCAATGGGCTTCCGAACTCAATCCATTGTCCTTTGTCATCGGCAGGAGAGAAGCTCCTTACTCCCTGAATGGCTAACTTTTTAATCATAGCCATCTTGCCAGATAACGACCAAATGTCCTCCAACTAGTACTCTGCAGGGTTGAAGAAAAAATAATGCAAATTCTAACTATTGCTTAGATTGTCAAATTATGCCTTTCCGGTATGCATTTTGTTCACATAACTTGGATTTCCATTCTGATTGACAGGGCTGAGAAACGACAACTGATACTGAAATGGACAAGGTTTTACTTATAAAAATATACCTTAATGTTTACACAGTTAAACTTACCACAAACTAGATGACAGTTGCTCAATGCAATCATTCACAACGGTAAGTGGCATTAAAGCAATCACCATTAAACTAGACAACTCGCACAAGACGAAAAACCTTATTAATCCTGGAAAGAATGTGCATATTACGCATACTCAACTAATCACGACGGCAGTTTGAAAGGGAAAGGAACCAAAAAAATTACATACATTCAATGGCGACTTTCACCCCAACTAGCATGTCAAGTAGCAGAAGAAAACAATGAGAATTATATACACAGTGTCGGTAACCAAAAAGCATAACTCAGTTTTTATAGTTTCTCACCTCATAGGTTTCACTTTCGGTTTATATATCTGTGTATATATACTTCAGCTTCGTTCAGCCGACGTCGAAATGTTTTGTCTCATGTGAGTGTGTACCAAGAAAAGACAAAAGACTTCGCGGCTTGTAATCGCGAAATAAAAAATACTTATAGGGGCAGCTTAGCCTGGTTGTAGTGTATGTATAAATCATGAACGAGAGAAAGCACACCACTTTTAGTTCTATGGAATTTGTTTCGTGAATCGTGACCGTGATTATTACAATTCGTGAAGAAAGCATGAACGAACACAGTTAGTTAGTACACAGTCCGATGTAGACCATGCTGCCAGGCGAAAAGATTTCAGAAAATCATGAAAGAGCGACCGTGAGTCTCATGCATTTGGCATCAATCATAATTAGTTAAGAAATTGCACACCCTTCATTCTTGCATTTTCAGTCAAAAGTTTGACTTGTCCGTTTTTACCGAATATAAATTGAAATCATATTTTCATAACCGTAAACCCACGTGACTACAAAATCAAAAACACACGCTTCAATCAAACGAAGCATTTTTTACTTCGTAGAGTAGAGAAATCATTGCATTCCATCACAGAATTTTATTGCCTATAAGTTTCAATCGAGTAATTCAATATTCGAGTGCATGTATGTATATGCAGATTTGAGCGAAATGCCAGTTCGGTCTTTTGATTTGAATGATGCAACTATGAAAGTTAAAGTATCATATTGTAACTTTACCCATCACACCACGCAAGTTTAAAAAACTTCATGTATAACGTGCCATTCATTTTTTGCAACTTTTATGTGCAAAATCATAAAACGATTTACCTACCTGAGTTTCCTTTATTCGTGGTAAGCTATTCTATCACAAACAAACCAATTATTCAATTTTAGTGCTGTCTACTATTATATGCAGCTAACTATCATCATACATCATGGTTTATTACCATGTTTTGTTAGAAGCAATAAGTTTATCTGGCTTTACGCCATGGTGGTGGTGGCATGTGCTATTGAATGATACAATACATGTGTACTTAATGCATCTCATGTAATTAGGAGCAATACAAAAAATGCATGCCATGAGTCATGTCATGCTACAATACATTTTCTGTTTCTGAATAACTTACAATTAGTGTTAATATATTTCGCCAATTTGCCAGCACACAGGAAATTTTGTGTGCGTTATGGCACGGTGCTGCTGGTATTGCATCCGCTCCTTCTGCATAAGTACATGCATTCCGAAACTGTTCTCTTTCTCTACTATAATATGTAATAACCAAAAAGCAAAGCGCATGCATGAGATTTCCTTCTAAGAGTTCCAAGTAGCAAAGTAAAATTGCAGTGTAAAAAAACAAGAGCATTGTGCTTTCATCTCATCTTGCACGGTCATTTAAAAAAGCTCGACCACATCATCATCGCATCACACTACTCTATATAGTCACTTCTCTGGTAGCAGAAGTGCCTATATAGCTGAAGATAAAATATAGAGTGCTTTGTTGCACGTATGCATTTTTCATTGAAGTAAAACAAGACAAAAGGCTAAATTTAATATACAGTTCATACCACTACTCCATTCTACACACACAGCTTTTTACCTTACTCTATCTACTATCACTGCATCGCATTTATTATCAAGCAAGTCTAGAAGCCGAGTCTAAGCCAAGTGAAAAAAACACGACGTAGTAGAAAGAGACTAAGTACCTATTAAACAAACCTAACAGCTTATAATAAATTGTATGGCTGAATTTTCTGCTGAAATTGAGTGAGACAGAGACTCACCTACTTTATAAGTACATAAAAAAAAAAATTCGCAGAAGCTCCGAGATCAAAACAACAACATCATAAAAAATCAAGTAATGTATGGTGGCAGTAGAAGTGGTGGTGGTGGGTGAGTGAATGCGCCGTGTTGTTTTGTTCGTTCAGTCAGTTTCAGCAAATTTATCAGATAGAGAAAAAAGGATATAAGGATATAGTGCGATTATGTGACTTGGCTAGTAAATGCCAGCTAAAATGTGATAATAAACTTATACATATATAATAATACTTATAGACTTATAATAGCAAATAATGCAACTGTGGTGGTGGTGGTGGTGATCATCATCATCGTCAATGATATGATATGTTATATTATATTTGTATTTGTACCCAATATGCCCATACATTCAATTTTCTTTTTTTCTGCTGCAACAACAACGTAAACGTTAACCCTTTCATTTTTCTCGTTGCATAAAATGCCAAGCGATCCAAGCAAATGGAAAATAGAAGAGACATACACACAAAAACAGCATTATTATTTTCGTCTCACGTTGTTATGTTATGTTGCGTTTTGCCTTGTTTGTTGTTATTCTTCTCTCGTGAAAAACAACGGATGGACCGATGAACGAACGCAAAAGTAGTAAAAACTACTACTACGGCAAGGCAATAATAAAATAAGTTTTTTTATCCCTATGTTCTATGAAAGTATATATTTAGCAAAGAGAAGCAAACACGTAGAAGAAGTACTTTATTATTATTAGGTATTTATTTTTGTAAAAAATCATAATAATAAGTTTAGCAAGTACAAAGTAAAGGGCTGCTAATGTTATAGCAGCGACACCACCGTCACCGTCTCTCGACGCTGCGTTGCGCTTAGTTTTTGCTAATACGCTTCCACTTCCACACAAAAAAATTATTGCTTCACCACTTTATTCACTTGACTGTCACTAAAAATCTGTTTTTTTTGCTGTGGTTGGTTATGTGATGATGATGACTGTGATGACGATGATAATGATGATGATGTGCATTGTTTAACCTTGAGAAAATACACACGGGTCGATTTATAGCAGCAGAAGCAGTAGTAATCGACTGACACTTTCTTTTTGCACAAACAAGTGCCATGTCATCATATCATTATCAAGAGTACATATCGCGAAAAAATGTTTTCCATTTGCCACAAACTGGAATGGAGTAGATGTCAACGATCATCAAAATCATTATCAGCATGCCCCAACTTATCTTACATGTTGAAAATTGCATATTACTTGACTTTCATCATCCAATCCATCACACAAGTACATAATAATATAATGTTACATAAGTTTCTCCCCTAAAAGATAAACACATATCTTTGCATGAATGTTACGCTTTTTGTCATGTGATAATTTGCGGAAAAGGCACAAGTGAACTCTGAAGAATTTCAAATTACCAAATAAAAATCTTCTTTTTTTGCATCTAGCTACAAGACAGTTCCAGAAAAAAGCACAAGTAACAAAGTAAAAAAGACAGCGCAGCGACCAAAAAGCAAACAGGAATGAGAAGATCAGATCATCATCGTCAACATCATCGTATCAAATTCAAATAGCAGCAGAACAGCAGTATTGGCATATGTCTTAGCTTTTTATGCTGATGAGCAGCAGTTGTTTGGCATGTTGGGAAATGTAACAACGCAATTTTTCCATCCATGCATGCCACCATGTTATCAGCGTAAATACCTATTATAAATCTTTGCAAAACTATCTCTATCTACTACTTACTACTTACATACTTCACTTGACTCATCATCGCATCACACACAAAAATTCAGCGAACGAGGATGTTGTTTTTGTTGTTTTCTTCTTGTTGATCTTGCTGACGCTGGCTACCTCGGCAGTAGTATAAGGCAAAAGTGGCGGTGGAGGTGGTGTGTGTGTGTGCTGTTTTCTTGGTGGTGCATATTTTTGTTGAAATATTTTTTTTCGTGGAGAGAAGTACCTACTGCATATACCTCTACTTAATACCTTCATTCTGTGCATCAAAAAACAATTTTATGTGTGCATTCTATGTGCAAGCTGCTGCACCACACATAACACATCTTTGGCAATTTTTATATTATGCATGCAGTATTTTTTTACAGTGACTACAACTTACTACTGCAACAACTATTACTACTTCTAGTTCACTGACAGAACGAAAATGAGCCATGATGATCATCGTGATAATACGATGATGATCATCAAGTACTATCTCATTGAGGAAAAACAAGCAGTTTTATCATCTTTATCCTCGTTCACATTTTTATATTCTCTGTCGACGTCCACTTTTCTGCGACTTGTTTTCCGTGCTGCATAAATTCTTGTGTCTGATCTGCTCCTCAGCCCCTCTCTCTCTCTATCTCTCTCGCTCTGCAGCTAACTAACTTTTCTTGCTCATCATCGCATCATCATCAACACCATCATCAGTGTAAAAATCAAACCAATAATCGCTCTGATTTTCCCGTAAAAATATATAGTACTATGCATGAAGAAGAACAATATGCAATGCAGACACTTCATCATACAAATGCAATGCAACAACGAGAAAGCGCATTTTCTGTGGAAAAGTCCATTGTCCATGAAAAGAATTTTGCAGGATAACTTAAAACGAAATAAGCAGTGGTTTTTCCTGCAACGTGAAAAGGAGGTGTCAACGCGGAATATTGAAGAAAAACGATAAGCTTATATGTGGGGAGAAATGATATTTTTAAAGTTACGTAATAGAAATATGTAAATGTAAAAGTGAAAATATATTGTCAGTTTAAATGGTAGATAAGCTCTATTTAACGATATTGTTACGTGCGTCGTGGTGGTGGTGGTGGTACTGTTGGTTTTATGTAGTTTTTCTATGCAAATTCGAGAAGAGTACAACAAGTGCACATACATAAAACAAATTACGTCTTAACTTATCCACTCAACTTTTATCACTCAAGTACAAATTTATAAAGTGTATAGTAATATAGTGCTTTTTTGCAACGAAAAAGTAAAAATAATTAGCGTGTACATTTTTTTCGCAATGAAACGCAAAGCAACAGAAGCTGACAAGCCTGAAAAGAAACTTCGTTGGGATGTTCCAAAGACAGCAAGTCTGATAAATTTTTATAAGGATCATCCCGAATTGTGGAACCCTAGAGTACCTGAATATAGTAATGACAAGTTGCGTCTTAAAGCGGTGGAAGCTTGGTTGTTGGAAAATCAGTTGGATCCTGAGAAAGGTTAGTGTGGATTTGAATGGCTGATGATAAGTCATCTTATCATAAAATTGACATTTTTAGTCGAAAATATTTCAAATGCGAGTTCCTTTGTGTTGGCATAAATTCTAGATTTTTCATTCCAACAGACTTGATAAACGAAGTAAAGCTGAAGCTGCACGGGCTTCGAACCTCTTATGGACATGAGTTGAAAATGGAAGCTACGAAAAAAATTGATGGTCAACCGTACATATCAAAATGGCAGTGGTATAGGCAACTTTCATTTTTGAAAGAGGCTATGTGCTTTCGCTCCAGATCAGGTTCCGTCTCATCCTCAGCAACGCACCCAACAAACGGAAGCAGAATGAGTAGACTAACACGGCGCCGTGGTAGACGAGGTCAGCCCCAGGACTTATCTGGCACTGTATCAGCAGATGACATGGACAACAATAATCATAATGACGGCTACTACATTAATGATCATGATGCAAATGATGTGAAAATCGTTGCCATTGATCATTCTACTGATGGCAATGGAGGCGGTCCGATCCACAATGCTTATTCAATGATTGAAGCAGAGTATGATCATCATCCACCCCCTCCCCATGCTCATCACGCATCAACTGCGCACAATGCTCATCATCATCACCCCGGTCATCACTCCCAGTTGCATCATCCTGGACTTGTACACATGGTCCATATGGATGATCCACCTCCACACCCTCATCACTTATCTGCTAGTAGTGGTGGTAGCGGCGGCGGCGGCGGAGCATCCGAACTCTTGCAAACCCAACAAGATCCCCATGTTCCAGTTGTGACATACAGGCCTCGTGAACCAATTGTGCCAACTGCATCTTCTACAATCACAAGACATGACAGTGCATCAAATCTTCATCTCATGTGTTTAGCCTCAACATCTTCCAGTTCCACCCCAGATAAGCAGCAACAAGTTGGGGAAGATTTAACAACTTCACGTTCCATTCCTCCCGCGTGCAACTGCAGATGTAGATCAGCAGCACAGAGTACTGGGGAGAGACTTGGCAGACTTGTGGAAGAAACTTTTAGCAATTTGCATCCGGAATATCATGAAATGGCGCGGTGGGAAATACAACAGATTTTGGGAAAGTACCTGCAAAAACCATTACCTTAATTAAGTGTGCAACCAAAGATAAAAAAAAGTGTACCAGATAAACCAAAGTTGGAACATAATAGAAACCACAAACAAGGTGAATACTGCATTGAAATATGATTGTGCTATATAAGTAAAATATTACTTTGATCTGATAGGACTGAATTTGTGACAAGGAACTACGTAGCTGAGAAAATGGATACAAAACAAATCATAATGTTATATTGAGCAAACTAAGCATTAAATACATTGTTAAAATTACGACAAACACATTTTTAAGTGAAACAACTAAATAATTAAGTTTTTATTTTTAACGATCGATAGTTGCAAAATAATGTTATATAACTACATAATATGATTTAATAAAAAATGGAACATTGAACTTAATTAAATTCACAAATTATAATCATTTTCTTAAAATCTACGCCTCTTCAAAATGTCTGGCTTCCAGTCAACTGGATGAGTCTCTTCCGTAGCTTCGTCGTCTTCCTTGTAGATTTTAATGGTTTTATCCGCCTCTGTTGTGATCAATCTTGACCCAGACAAGTCATAAGTCATCGCAAATATACCCGCTTCTGAGTCCATTGAGCCTGGCTGTACTTGAGTTTGAATTCGCTGGAAATTATACCCAGTTCTCCAATCCCAAAAATGCAGACTTCCATTATCAGCCCCCGAGACGAGTACACCGTCCTTAAAAAAATACATAATTAAGTACATACATGACCGTAGTAGCATTTGTAGTAGCAAGCGACAAATTTAAATTCCAATATGAACTTAAATACATTCTAAACAAAAAATTTAATGCATAATATAAATTTGAGGTTCCCAAATTGCAAGTAAGGGCTGATAGCACTAAGCTTTCTGACACACGAACACCAACCTTATTGTATTCCAAGTCCCAACACTTGACCTGTCGGTCTTCTCCGCAACTGAACAAATATGGATGTCGAGGGCTGACCACCAAGCCTCTAACTGTGCTCACATGACCAGTTAACGAAAGTTTCAGAGTGCCGCTAGCTAGGTCCCAAATCTTGATAACTCGATCAGCCGAACCAGTAGCAAACCACTCGTTTCCAGGCTCCACTGTTGCACAACGAACCCAACCCAAATGACCACTGATTACACGGCACAATTTCCATGGAGGATGCCATTTTGGCTTTGGCATTGTGGACAATTTCTTCCCTTGTGCAATCAGAGAATTCGACATTTTTGTCTTATCTTGATCACCGCCGAGTCCAGAGGGTAGCAGTGACTTGTTGCCACTGCAAAAATGCGATACGTTTATAACATTGAAAAATTCCGGCTAAATAAATGAACCACTTGCAGAGTAATTGCAAGTTTCTTACCCATACACAGCAAGTGCACCTTCAGAGCCAGTGGGCTTATTGCCATCACCAGATTTATCAACACTTTGTCCACCAGCTTCCGCTTCATGTAAATCAGTTAATCCTTGAGCAGCCATTTCTCTCTTCTTCCTCTCCACAATTGGCATCACTAAACCAAACTGATCCCTTGCTTTGATCAGCTTTTTAATTTTCTCTCTGAAATATTTCAAATTTACGAATTTTATTGGAATCAACTTTGCAAATGATTTGAAACAAGGTCGCATTAAATATTCTCTATATTCAGTCTGAATAGCTTACGCATCTTCACAAATAGGTGGAAGACTTCCTTGGTCAGAAAGAAACATGTCATGAGTTCTTTTCAGCGATCTGAATACCAAAGTGTGAACGGAATGCTTTTGCACCGATTGCTCCTATTAAATAAATAAACCATTGAACATTACTTTAAGAAGTCAATTATTGAATAAACTAGTACATCTTAAATACGGGACGACCTTCTTCAATAATAACACTTGTTTTCCTTACCTTATCCTTTTCTCTGCCACTCTGTTGTTGCAACTGATGCTGAGGTGTATCTCCACTGCCTCCTGACCCCTCCATCATCGGTGCCACCATTTTTACTTTTTCTAAATCTTTTGAATTTCACTTTTAATCAAATTTAACAACCTTCTTTTTCACTTTCACTGGGAATCGCGAGTTCCATTAATTCATCTATGATATGGTTAAGCCAGCAATTTTCTCGGAACTCAATAGTCACACTATACCTCCGGCAAGCTAAATATTATTATTTTTTCAAAATTTAAGTTAAGTTAGTTAACTACATATTTATAGTCAAACTTTTCAATAAGAAAAACGAAATAATGCAGCCGCAGCCGGAGCTTTCAAGTACTGAAAGCTTAAATTTAGGTCCCGGTTCGCAGAGTACGCAGGCAGATGCACACAGCAGCAGTGCTAAAGGCTAAATGGAAGAAGCAAATGGGGCATTGTTAAACTTGTACACATTACACATACTTTACACAGCATCAGATGAATCATCTGATTCATGAAAACAACTTTTAGGAAAGCAGATGCTAACGACGCCGGTACCGGACCAGTAGTACTTACTGACTGAGAATCAATTTATTTGCTTTCTCCTTCACAAAATAGTACACTTCTTTCTCTGAGCACGTGTTCCCAGTTCCTCTTGGCTAATTAATCTCGATTGGTGAAGCTTTACAGGATTTGTATTTGTACCTTTGTACATCACTTGACTTGACTCAACACTTTTTGTTGCAGCACAAAGCACAATACGGATTTTGGGTCGAACGAAACCACGAAATGTTAAGCCAACGGGAACTGCTATGGGTAAAATAAAAGCGTTATTTTGTCCTTTAAAATTTTCATTACTTTGTATTGTATTGGTTTCCTTGTCGGATGTATGCTCATTTAATGTAAGGCAGAGTTAATGAAATATCAGTAAATTTTGCATGCATTATGTAGCGGAAAGCTAAATCTGGGCTCAAATTGGCTGTATCTGGAACTGTTGCATTTGCTGGGATTGGCGTATGGACAGGAAACGAAAATTTCTTTGAAGACTATATTAGTCCCATATTGGCACACGTTGACCCCGAACTATCACATAGAGCAGCAGTAATCTTAACCAAATTTCACATGCAAAGACCATGTTTGCTGGAAGATCCTTCTAATTTAGTAAGAACTAAAAGATCTAAGCAAATTTTAGCTTGAAAAATTGACTTTGTGCGTACTAAATGTACTATTTTTTGCTTAGAAAACAAAAGTTGGTCCATTCCATCTCTCCAATCCCATTGGTATTGCTGCTGGTTTCGACAAAAATGCAGAGTGCATATCCGGAATGAAAAGACTTGGATACGGTTGGGTGGAAATTGGAAGCGTTACACCGATTCCACAACAAGGAAACTCAAAACCGAGAGTTTTTAGATTACCCGAGGATTCTGCCATAATAAATAGGTTAGGATATTATATTGGTTGAAATTTATTAATTTTCAAAAATATTGATCATAATCATCGTCTTGCTGTCGATTGTATTGTTAGATATGGTTTTAACAATGACGGCCATGAAGTAGTTTATCAGCGTGTGAAGCGGTTCAAATCTCAATATCCTGACTACATAGTAGGAGTCAACTTAGGCGCTAATAAGGATTCACCGGATAGAATCTCAGATTATTGTAAAGGAGTTGAAAAATTTAGTGACTCTGCTGATTACTTTGTAATAAATATATCATCTCCCAATACCCCAAATTTGCGTGATCTTCAAAAGTCAGAAAGCCTTCTAGAATTACTTCGTGTAAGAAATATATTAGCATTTTCCTATTTAATCTGCTAATATTCCGTAAAATAAATTTTGTGTATATTTTTTAGAATGTCGTCAGAACCAGAGACCAACAACGTACTCGAGTTCCAATATTCTTGAAAGTAGCTCCAGATATAAGTGACGATGATGTGAAGTCAATAAGTAGCACCGTTTTTAGCAAGGAAACCAAAGTAGATGGCCTTATCATTTCCAACACCACCATTACCAGAGATAACCTTCAGTCTAGTGAACAGCTTACACAACAAACTGGTGGGTTAAGTGGTAAACCCTTGGAAAGAGTCAGTACGATACTAATTGCAAAGTTTTATTCGGAGCTCAAGGGTCAAGTACCAATTATTGGTGTTGGTGGAATATGGAATGGAAACGACGTACTTGCAAAAATTCAAGCTGGAGCTTCAGCAGTACAAATTTATTCAGTAGTGGCTTACAGAGGACTTGGAGTTGTGAATGCATTGAAGAAAGAATTGTCCGATTTATTAGAGTAAGTAAATACAGATAATGACACACCGAAACACATTGATTGTTTAAAACGTTTTTTTATTATTAAGGACGGTATCATCAACATTTAACATGGCAATTTGGATTCTAAAAAAATGCTTTTCTGATTCCAGGAAAAGTGAATACAAAACTGTCGCAGATGCCGTAGGGAGTAGACAAGAAAAGAATAATACATGTTCATTAAATTCGAAAGCAGTTGGGGCACATAAATAAAAAAGTTAATTTTGAGGTTTTAATGCTCAAAGTCAAAAACAGCCAAAAAGTGTCTCAATAAAAAATATAAGCCATTTTTACTAACCATTATTGCTATTATACTTTTCTTCTTGTTTAGTATACAGTTTTTACCTACCTATGACCTAGATTTACATTTTACATGTACTATTTCGTAAAAACGTTGAATAATTGAGTTTATACGTTGGTAATCTAATAACGGGCCGTCATGTAATAAACAGCAATAAATAGAACGTGAGATGTATTTTTTCAATAAATTCGTGATCACAAATTTCCATAAGTGGAAGTAATAGTCTACTTCAATTGGACGTTGTGGTAGTTGAGGACGTTGAGGATACGCTTGTACTTTCCTTTTGTGCTGCCGCAGCCGCAGATAATTTTCCTAAAATCATCGCCTCAAAGTCTGCAAAATTAGTTGTGTTCGTGGGCTGAGATATACCAATAGACGCTGGAGCACCACTGCCTATAGGGGTAGGCTGAAATGCTGGAAACATGGCAGGAGATGAGTTTGCTGCCCCAGTGGAAGTATTGACTTGTTGTTTCGGTCCACTCGTTGTTGTTGACGCTTTGGATAACCACTCTAACTGCACATCTTTATCACGAGACTCATCATCAAATGCCCTGTTCGCATCTAACTGATTTTGAAATTCGACAATTGCACATTTTCTACCAACGACCAGCGTTGTAACCTTTCCATACTTACTATAAATTTGCATTAATTTGTCATAACTTTTTGGGTTTTCTCCTTTTCCCCACTTCACTTTTATTCTGGGTCCTTCCACGACGTCTGATTTTGGTGATTCCCTTGCCGATACAAAGGAAAATTTTCCTTCTTGTTCCTTTAGAATCTGCTGGCGAATTAGTTCCTGTTCTTCCTGAAGAGCTTTCGAGCCTTCCTTTCGTAATCTATCCACCTCTTTTTGTAGAGTCTCCTCCTCTGATAAGTTAGGTTTGTGGGTTGAATAATTTCTCCTTGCTGCTTGTCTTTCCTTTTCCGTTTCTCTTGCAGCCTGTTCTCTTCTCTCAAGATCCTCCCTTAATTTTCTCCTTTTGGAATCAAGCTCTTTGAGACGTTCCTTCGCCTGCTCTTTAGCTCGCAGTGTACGATCATAAGCTTCCCGAGCTTTTTCATCAGTCAATATTCCTAAAGCCTCTGACAATTCATGAAACAGCTCGGCAGCTTTCGGATTATCCGGATTCTTATCAGGATGGCATTGCAATGCCTTCTTTCTGTACGCCTTTTTGATTTCTTGCTCAGTGGCGCTGGAAAGAATTTCCAGCAGCTCGTACAAATTTTTATCGGTTATCTTTCGCTTCTGAGCCATTTTTTCCTATTGTGAAATTGTGAATAATGTTCATTCAGAAAACACCTTGCAACTTACTTTAGTCTTAAAACGTTTCAATTTCTAAAAAATACTAGATAAAAAACTATTACTGTTGGAAGGTTGAAACACTAACCGATTAACAGAGTGGGTAAGCTATATATAAATATCCAATTTTCTATTCATTTTCCATTCCCAAACGTCACAAAATTTCCAGAGTCCAGAGACTGAAACCACTGCTGACTGCACTGTATACACTGAACACTGTACTTACTGTGCATAGAGGCAAATCAGTATGATGAGATGAATGAAAGAACGTACGTTACAAGTTATCATTTTAGAGCAAATCTGTTTGGCTCATTGATGCTTTTATCATTCTGGGGCAAACAGAAATGTCAACACTATGCATTGCATTAGTGTTGTGTTTGTGTTGTCTATTTTCCTGTCAAATGGTTTTTGATTTTCTTTTTTCTGCTTTTCTCTTGTTTTGTTGTCGTGCGGAGAAAGGGGTACCTCTTTAGCCTGCCTTTTGGCATTATGTTACTTTTGCCAGGACGGCATTAAAGACGGGTTGATGACGTGCTGCTTTCTTTTCCAAAATGTCATCTGTTAGGGAGAAAGTATTATACTATAGAGAAAGTGTCAATTTTTCATGTATAGCACTCATTTAAGAATACAACTTATTGGCCGTTGGATTAAACTAACTTTGCAACAATGGGTTCATCAGATCTTTTCCCAGAGAAATTTGCCATGTATTTTGCATCCATGAACCCGCTAGCCTCAAAAATTTACGGAGATATTGAGGGCATTGAAGACTACTTAAAAGCACATGGTCCTCCGTCCATATCGTATGGAGAAAAATGTCAAATTGTTGACAAATTTTTGATTTATGACCATCTTAACAAAAATGATGCGAATGGGAAACTAAATAAGAGGTTGTCTGAGTATCAAAAGTGTCAGTTAAATAAAAGTGAGACAAGTTTGAATTCCCTTTTGGATAAGGATAGTGGACTGATAAGCGAGGCGGAGCTGATGCATCCTGTCTATTATAATGACTCCACTTTGGACCAAGATCATGAATCAGTTTTGCTAACTGTCGTTGCTCCTAAAAAACCAGAGAAATACGTATATGATGACAATAATTACTGGATTGATGAGCATTCTGGATCGTATTCAAGTTGCACGCAAACGCAAGCAAAGTCTTGTAAGCTGCAGCATTTTTTGGATTCATTGCCTCCACCACCGCAGCCTGCAACGCAAAGGCGACATGGCGATCATCCTCACAAATATAGAGCGCCACCAATACCGACCTTCAAAAGTCAAAATGCTAAAGAGGACAGTCAAGATGAAGAGGGGGATGATGATGATGACTCATCGTACATTATTAAACCGTTCAGAAAAACTAGCATGAGCGGAATTGAAGACGACGAAGGTCGTTATTCGAAAATTGACAAGATGCATAGTGAAAAATCTAAGGTAAAACATTCCGTTGCCGTTCCACTGTTTGGTGGTCTTTTTGGGGATGTACCGG
>JAHZMZ010004864.1:0-17821 GCA_027743805.1 Lepidocyrtoides sp. E14
CGCGTATTACTGAGAGATTTTTCAAAATATAATATTAATATTTTTCCGGGGCTATTTTTCAACGCTTTTCCTTCACTGTTCGTATGAAATCTCAGGTTGTAGAAAAGTATAATAAAGTTCAATTTAAATAGTAGCCACAAAGAATCCTCCATTTTTAGAAGGAATAAATGATATAGATTTATTTCATGACTATGACTTCTCACTCTTCTCAGCAAACTAAGGTTAGTAGTATCACAATATTCATCATCATGAAATGTGCTTTTGTTGGTTGGTTCATGATTAATGATTGTGACTTGTATAGTATAGTATCCTCATTAGAAAGCTTTGAATAATTGCTGCCAACCGACAACTGATAGCGAAAATTTTATGATGAGTAAGTGAGAATAGGGATAACATGGAGTAAAACCCCCTGTTCCATGATTTCATACAGGTTGCAGTTATATAAAAATCCCACGGTACTCATTAAAAGTGCAATTACATGCATAAATCCAGCAAACTCGGCTCAATTGTTTTGGGACTTGGTAAAAAGTAAAACTAAACGAATCCATTGCCATCAATGCCATCATTTTGGTACATGAATGAAAACGATAGACGAAAGGTGGGGCGTGTTGATTACTTGACTGTGCAGTTTGGGTGTGTAAGATTCATTCAACATTCATAATACGTTTAAATAAAGAGACTTTTATTTAAAAATGAGTTAAGGTCAACAAACTGTTTTTATGTCATTTTATTATTAACCACATAAATATTAAATATATACTTTTTTGGCTTGTCTTAAAATTAATTTTAATAATATTAATGTCAATCACAAAAACAAAATCAATCACAGCTTAACAAGCAGCTTTTACATCATGGTACCGACTATCGACAATTTGCCAAAAGAGGATGCTGCTATGTAAGATTGACTGAAAATGAGGTCACATTTGATATAAAAATTGAGAACTCAACTTTGCATGATTCCAAACACGCACAGCATGTTAAAGAAACACAGAGGTAAAACGTGGGGCAACTCAGCACATTTGTTGCAACTTGCAATCAATCTTGAATCTCAGCGTTACACAAAAGTGATCTTATTTCAATTTCGAGTAATGAATACCAATCAAATTATGGAGGGTTTCAAGGATGATGTATTGATGTATAGTTTTAAAAAGCTCAAATAGCTTTCAAAATTTTACTAAAATCTTCTACAGGAGCGAATAATAAGGAAAAGAATACGGCACAACATTCCTCTAGATAAATAAATTGAAACAAGATTAAATATATTCCAGCAATAAAGCTCCGTCACTTAATAAATTTCTCAAGTAATTTCGATTTTCATATGCACTTGAACAGTTTTCATCAAAATAGACACAAAAAGACAATGATTCACTATTCTGGACTCAAAATACTGTTAATATTATTTGTTAGCCTATCACAGTTAAACTACTTCAGTACACATTTTTCTTAATTGCTTGCTCGACTGTTCCCACCTTGATTAGCATCTTTACTAACATCAAGTTCCCTTAATCTCTCGAAAAGTTCCCGAATCGAACTTTTGTTGCCTTCCATATAACACCAAGTTTCCCACATTAAGTTCACAAGGACGTCATCCCCCTTTTCATCCAGACCAATATCCTCTCCCATTTGTGGACTAAACCTGAAGAAAGGCACCCCAATTGAGGTGCACCAAGCTCTGGCCCTTTCCACAACTTGGCCCTCTGATTGAGTGGCTTGGTCCACGAGTAAATTAACGAGTTGCGTAAGTCTAGGAACGTTTCTAATAGCATCAATTACCCCAGTGGGCCAGGCAATATCCAGATTTGAAGCGGAGCTCTCTTGTGGCGGTGGCATGCCGGTACCGAGGGAGAGTACTAAAGATGGAAGCTTCCATCCACCATTTTCGTTGCCTCCTCCACCCCCATTGCCCATCATCACAGCTTTAAACTGTACCAGTTCGGCGAGCGCGTCCAATGTCGGATTATTGGAAATCAAGCCGCCGTCAATGAATACTTCATGATCCAATGTAAAGTACGAAGGCGCAGCACCAGTAACTTTGGCAGTCTCCCATATGTACGTATCATTTGGAACTTGCGAATATTCTTCTGGTTCTCCAACGAGTGTGCTGGGCGACATGTAGTTGCGGAATATGTAGAGGTCCGTAGGTCGTCTGCTTGCCAAGGCGGTCATGATCATCACCCTTAACAAGACATTGAAAATTTATTAGCTACGGTTTTAAACAATTATTAAGAAAAATAAACGGTTTCTAATCATACTTTGGCTTTTGAATACTGCTCATCTTCCTATCTGCTCCAAACTCTTTTTTCAAAAACTCCTCCATTCGTGCAGCACTGTACGGTCGATCCCCAGTAAACACCTTGTCTTTTAGTTTCAAGTACAATGACTGTGTCTCTAAAACAGATTTACCGCTGGCCAAAGCTAAAGCAAGGATTCCACCAGTGGAAGTTCCAGCTACCCAGTCGAAATAGGAAATGATGGGCGCTCCTCCACCTCTTAGGTTCCCAAATTCCCGCTCCATAAAAAATAACATTTGAGTCAATACGAGACCCCGGATTCCTCCGCCGTCCAATGACAAAAGCCTTCCACCAATAACTGGTGCATTTCCATTACTAGCTTGTGAACTACTAGAATGAACTCCAGTTTCAAGGCTCTCTCTGACGATACATAGTCCCCTCATTGCTTCACGCACAAGAGCTTCAGGTGGCCCATTATATCCCAAAGTATTTGTGGTTCCATCCTTGGTTATTCTCCAGTTATCTGGTTTCTTCCCAATGTGCCTTCCACCAGATTTGCAGCCATCAGAACATCCCCCTACACCTACATCACAGCGCTTAGCCCCAGCAGCCGCAAGAACAAACAATGCCTCATTTTTCGTGGCACTGCTACCAGTATACACAGATGAAACAATATGTCTGGCCGTATGTCCGTTTCCATCCCGCATTTCCAAATCTGTACCAAATACGACCAACGCTTTAAGGCAGTCCACTGCACAAAGATATGCGGCTATATGGAGGGGTGTGACATCATTGTACGTGTCAAAAGTTGCTGTAAAGTTGGGAAAGGAGTTGTGCGAAAGGAGTTGCAGGGTCGAGTTCAGATTGTTGTAGAGTACAGCTTTGTGAAGTGGAGTTATCCCTTCATTGTCAGGAAGATTGGGGTCAGAACCACAAGAAAGGAGCTGAGATAGTATCTGCGTTTCGTTTGTACACAGATGGAGAGATGTGCTACCAGTCGCTGGAGCTTTGACGTCTAGGTAAGTTGATTGTGTGTTGCAAAATACAGAATTCGATGTACAAAATGCTGATGTCAATTCCTGTAAAAATTAACAAAAAATGCTTTGAAATAGTCGTTTTACGTGAGTACTTGTCAACTCGTAAGTTAATCGAATCTTCTTCCTCACACTTGTAATCATGCATGGCGAACTTTTATTTTCTTCAAAAACTGCTCCATCAATCATATCCATTAAGTGCTAATAATAATCATCGCAATTTTAACTATTGTAACGACTTAGTTATCCGTGATTATAAAGTTAAAGAACCCTTCAAATCAAGTTTTTACTTACCTCTGTAGCCTCCTTGTTTGAATTGATGCATGCTAAATGGAGTGGTGCAAATCCCTCGTGGTTCAACTTTGTAAAAAGATCCAACAGTGACCTATTCATACTCTCCCGTTGAGGTCCACTCTGTTGTAGCAGTTTTTCTTTGAGCAATTTCAATACTGCAGCACCAACAGCCTTGTCAGTGCACTCTGCCGCCAGGTGAACAATACTGTTCCCTTTAATATCAGTGTAGTCATAAACGCGACTTAATTGCCGCTCATCTTCACAAATTGCTTTGATCGCATTCATTTTCCCATGTATGCAAGCCACTTGAAGGGGTGTATGCAACTGTTTTCCTTCCTGATCACAAAACTTTTCACGAAGAATGGGCGACTTTAATTGATCAACCATGTCAAGCGCGGCTGCGACCTATAAAAATGCACAATATTCCAATAAATTCAATTTTTTATCATTCTTCCGTCCATACAATTTATAACCTAAAAAAACCTACATGAACTGCCTGGAACGATTCGTATTTTTTTGAAATTTTTAAAATTTTATCCACAGTTTCTTTGTCAATAGGAGTTTTTGACGCCTTCACAAGATCAGGAAATATCTGCTTGAAAATAACAAACATTCTAGAAGCCTCAGCTTCAACGTCCGTTCGAAATAAGCTAAGCATTTTCTCCGACGAGCCATTAGAGGTTGTGCTGTGAAGGATAATGTTGTATACAAGATAGGATACGGATGAAGGAGGCGTTTCGGAATCCTTACGTGGCCCATGCAGTATTAGGTCACCAGCTCTGTGAGCAATTGGATAAATTGTTGCAATCTAATAATAAAACAATGGAAGACAGTTTACGGTGATTGTTGTTTGCTTAAAATCTTACAATTATTGTTTTGCGCTTCACAACACTGGACCATATTTACCTCATGGTGTGATTGCTTTCCAGAATACTCCAAAAGCTGACAATTGCTGTCAGTTGTGTCACTGCCATAAAGATCAAAAAACGATCGGCTCGCCTGTACACTACTGGCAACAGAATTCTGAGTGTTATTCAATGCGCTTTCAATAACAGAGCGTGCTGCTCGACCAATCAGTCCAGTAAAGAATCCCCCTCCTCCACTACCCCCACCGCCAGGTGCAGCCATTTTAAAATATATTCAGAAAATGCACAAAATGCTCGTTCATATGCAAAATGTATCAAAGAGTTTGTTGTTTGATGAAATTGACTTTTTAAAATCAACTCCAGTGTTTAAATTTGGTTTTGTTTCGCAAAAAATTCAGCGATTACTTTTATAAAAATCTTTTCTTTTGACTTGTCAAAGAGTTGTAATGGCGATTCTCTTTTGAAGCTTTATTTTCTCGAAATGTGGAAATACTTCCAAAATGTTAATGTGGTCTGTTTGTGGACTCTGGAACTGACACTGACAACGTCGTAGCGGTGTGGTGAGTCATGTTTTTCGTTTTTCTTACTTTTTGCGTAAGTTACATACAAAAAAATGTCTGAAGAACCTTCGTGTTCCACAATGAAAAACAGCTGTGTTGCTGCTGATGAAACCACAACTTCATAAACTCAAAGACAATAGAGAGAGAACCATAAAGATATTAGCTTAGCCTTAGCCATTCAGCGACTCGGCTTACCTATAAAGAAAAATTCTACCCCACTTTTCCCCATTCTGCTCTCTCTTGGCAAATGGTATGCATTTTTATGGTGTACTTCATCAAATTTTTCATATATGTTAGTATATATTGCAATTTATATTCCCAAGTCCAAAAAAATCGGCCGCAAATATCCTTGAATCTTTAGACATTGCACATTGCATTACTGTACGCCTTCAATGAACATGAGATAATGACTCAAACTAAAATGACTGATAGACACACTGGTAGTTTGTAAATCCACGTAGAGTAGAACAGCAATCGGACGATGATGATTAAAAATGAAAAGCCAAGTCAAAGGTTCAAGACGAGTTTAAGTAATAATTATTAATATTGCATTACGAGCTTACATATTAGTTCACTGATTCCCAATTATGCTTATTGGACTTTACGCATTGACCAATCATAAAACCATCTCATGTGACAATGATAAAATTTATTTATTCAACATATTATCATAATAAACAGTCTGATTAAAAAAGGCAACGAGATAAGATTTGTTTTGAAATTTTCCCAATTGCATATTATGTACTTGTGTTTCATTTTCACTAAACTGTGATCAGTAATCACTATTAATTTAATTAGATATTATTGCCTTGTCATAATATCTATATGAAAAGTGCGTTGGATATTACATGATATAATAAAGATTGATTTTGTACCAAATTGCATATTATTATCAGTAATCTACTTATCAAGGAATATATAAAAATAATGTTGTGGAGATTGGTTTCTATTCAGTAGACCTGTAAGATCTTTGGCCCTGCAAATTGGAATAGTTATCATTTGGTTATGTTTGTTGTTGTTTTAATGAATGATTTGGTAATCATTTAATTTGTAGTAATAGTTGCATGCATTTACTTTGATTTAATTGTTTACAAAATTCCGTGTTGTGACACTCTCATTAGTCTCATTGCACTGCTTACATGAGTCTTTAAACATGCGCTTAATACTAAGTTTAATACCGGAAGACGTAGAAGAAACAGAGTGCTTAATCATTAAACTTGCCAATATTTGCACATAAATTGTAGTATAAGATCCTCAGTTGGGGATTGTTTTGCTTTTTGACCTGTTTATGCTGTCGATTTGTTATTTATTTATTGTAACTTAACTGAAGTGAATCGATGTCTACGCACAGACACTTTATCTGTGTGTATTTTCCAAGCAAATGTATAAAATGAGCTGGCTACTTGATTAGTAGAGTGGTGTGAGCCGAGGGGTCACGTATTCGCATGCACTTCCAAGTATTCTTTACATCGGTACAAAGTGCTCAAACATACGTATGCGTGTCGTGTGTGTGTGTGATGTAATCGCAATGGACAAAATCTGGCTTCAATTTTTTCGTAAATGGAATGGATAATACAACATTGGATATTTTTGAGTATAAAAGTATGGAATGTGACATTGAAGCCATTCACTGGTGCAAAACTGATCAGTCAGTGAGTCAATGTCACATCACGCAACTTTCTTTTGAAATATTATATCAAAAGTTGAAGTTTGACTTTAACTTTGGTTTGAGTTTAAAATTGTATAGGTACCTATGACTATGACATGAATCTATGAATTGTAATAATGAGTGAAGCTTTACAGCTGCCAATCTGGCATATCTCATTTCATGCTAATGAAGTTATTCTTCGTACAATGGGGCTTCCTGCCATTGCATGTTCTTGACACTAAAGCGTTAAAAATATTTCCATTTTTTATTGGAAATTTCAACTCTTAATTGCATGCTATGAATATACTAGTTCATAGTAATAAAACGCAGGTGTTTAAACGTTGAACTGTTTCTTTATTAGCACATTGTGTCTTTGTCTTTTAAACGTTATATTATTTACTACACTCTTTTGAATTTTCACGAAAGATTTTCATGAATGTTTTTCCACTTACTCTGTCATGTCCTTCACTGTTGTCCAACTTGAAATGAAAACTGCATGTTATTACATCATAATGAACTTTCCACATCATGCAGCATAATTATGAGTGTATGTATGCCCAAGTAAAATGCAAACGGCAACCACATACTGGTCACACTACCCAAGCATAAATAATTAGCCAGTTTGGAGAAAACAGCAAGCTTAATGAGATCGTCAAGGAGGAAACAACCGCTGTTCGTAAAGACTACTAAAGCTCAATGTGGACCGTAGTAATATTACGTTCATTAATATGGATGTGACCCTGACGAATGGATCATAAAGTAATTTACCAGGAGGAGAGAAACTCGTCAAAAATAGTCGTTTCATTTTCCAAATATTTCTCTCTTGCTTACTTCAAACAAAGTAATTTTAACAAATTCCTCATGTACACCATATCTCATGCTTACTTTTTTCATCCTCTATCCACCTTCTCCAAAAACCACCACAACACCAGACCAGAGAGTGAGTGAAATTGGATTTAGAAGGCATTTGTCTGCAATAAAGTTGGAAAGAAAAATATTTTGCCATGAGTATTTCCTACCTTATGCCAGTTTTTAATAATGCTCTCTCTCTCTTGCTCTCTACTGCTGTTATTTTATTGGGTTCTCTCTCTCTCTCTCTGTTGATGCTGATATATGCGCTTGCATGACCAGCGTCAAATTTCATTTCATGCAATATGCCAATATTTTATTTCTCAGAGTATGTTATTCATTTTCATCAGAGAAGCGCAAAGAATTCCTAGTACCGTTTGCCTAAATAACAGCAATAATACGCTAGTGACAAGGTACTCATGTTTTTTTATTCTCCTCTTCTGCTTTGCACTAGAAACGGAAAAACCTTTGAAGCAAACGCACACACAATGTACAATGGCTATGTTGAGGTGAAAAAAAATATGTTGATTTGATGGGAATATAAGAGCAGCAGTTCTCTTCCATGTCTACATTCCACTATTATTCCACAGTATGAAAAAGTCTACTTTTTATATAAACTAGTAAAAAAAATATATCGTGTTGCTTATCCTTCCCTGTTAGGTACAATAACACAATATATCTCTCTGTACATATTGTATTCTTTTTTTCCTTGTGGTTGAAGGAGAATTTTGCCAGCAGTTTTCTGACTCTCTCTCTGGCAAAAGCTCGTGATAATGACGATGATGTTATGATAATAAAAACTATTCATTCTTTCTTACTATTTACTAGTGAGTAGTTGCAATTTATGTAGTACTTGTAGTAGTAGTTTTAGTAGTAAAGCAAAAGCGTGTGCTCAAGCACCATGAAGGGAAAAACATGGTCATCATCATGATCAGCATAAGGATCACTACTACTACTGCATTCACATTTCACTCGCATCATCATCATCATTATCAACAGCAGCAAAACATCTATCCTCAGTAGTGGTAAAGCTTGTGTTGTTGTTATTTGTGACTTGTTTGAGTCACTCCGTTACAAAGAAAATGCATTTATATGGACATAACAGCTATCTATAACTTGATTATCATTTTTGTGACCTATGAGTTTTGTATGATGACAACTGCGTTATCAACATCACAACATCCCCCTCTGCCAAAAATAGTCTAATATGCGCTGTTTCAAAACTGTTATCTTGCTAGTGTGTAAAACTCTCTGAGGGACAATAATGGAAAGTTTGCCCAATTACCAAAGTAAATGTGTGTAATAAAATGATGATAAGCCAAGCATATTATCATATAGTAAATAGGTATAACAAAAGTCAAACAGTGACACTGCGACTTCCTCCTTGTTAGTTTGAATGATAAAAACATTTTGCTGTTATTCTGCTCTTCTGACTCATACACATATAGATTCTCTGCAGAGATTATATTGTCTTGTGTGATGTGATGATGATCATCATAACGCTGGATTTGGCAGTTGGATGTATACTTGGTTCATGCGTGTGCACACTTGATAACAAAACTTGTAGTAGTAGTATAATATTATTATCCGGATGGAAGGAAATTCGGCTAAATTAAAATTCTTCTGCAAACCACCACCACATTCATAAGACCAGCAGCAGAGAAGGAGTATTTCCACACACACAAAAAAAAGTTTTTTTACAGCTTGTCAAGCTCTGCTCTTTTACCTTTTTGGTGCTGCTGTTGCTGCTGCTGGAGAAAAGACAGGCTGAGGAGGACTGAGAAGATATTAGTGAATTGGATAATAGGACAAGTCTACGTGTTATACAACAGCACAGCACTATTATCCCGATATCTTGCTCCTATCTTCTTGTTCTTTCTTTTTTTCATCTGTCCAGAAATAGTGAATAAGCTGCTGTGGAATGAAATGTGACTTGCCAGACTACCTATGAGCACCAACAACAGACAGCTTAAATTTTTTTGCTAGAAAACTTGCTAAATAACATTACAATAAACGACCATCATCATCTTACCATTATTAGCAAAAAAGACAAAGTATTATCGTATGTCATGACGTGAGTTCGTGATAGATAAGAAGAAGAATATTCCTTTTGTGACTCGTGCGTTGAAATAAGCATTAAAATTATACATTTTCTGAAGGATTTGTGGTTTGCTCTAATTTGGCATTCCATTCCAGTACGCTGGAAGAGTTTGAGATGAACATTGGGATTGATACTTATCGTCATCATCTCATTTAATGAGCTCATGAGTTGTAGTAACATAATATTTTGTGGCACTGGCTGGTGATCTAGTTTTCGTACATCATAATCGCTATAATAATTCAGCCGATGAAAAAGTATGTAAATAACCATCGCTGGAAACACACCTTTGTGTAGTGTAATAGGTATTTGCAACAACCTTTAAAGAAGCACTTGTGGAATAGCTTTAACATATCTAATGCGAGTGTGTACCTACTTGGCATGATGGACACCAAAGTTTGCACCAAGTTGTAAAAGAAGAAGATAATAGCTTCTTCAATGAAAGCAGTGGAGAAGGAGTCTGGCCCACCCTGGCCTATTTGAAGATGCGAGGACGCTGTGACATGGTGTCGTTTCGTCGTGTCCACTCCCACTTTCTCCAATTCTCGTGCACGTTTCGTTGGAAATTTTTGACTGCTGCGGTACAGCAGTGAAGGCTACACAATAGTAGTAAAAGTAGAACTGAAAAAAATTGAAGCTTTCGTTCTGTAAATATTTTAAGGGTTAGGACGATAATAGCTGGCGTTTAAAAAACGCTACAGGTTCCTTGAGCGCTTTAAGTCAAATAGTCATTCGATTTTTGGTTTCGTTAAAATGGGTTATTCAACTGCTACTACAGAAATGAATACAAAAAGTATGAGAAGTGAGGAAGCATTCAATTTGTTGCTGCAGACGTCAAAACTGCTGCTACCCCCGGGTTTCAAGGGGGTTAGTAATAGTAGTAGCAGTAAAAAGGGAGGCGTAGGGACACGAAATAAGATTTCTCCATTGTTTTGTTTAATAGTTGTGGTGGTTGCAGTAAGTATATCGAATGTGACAGCAGAGCCTAGTACAGATGTAGAGTTAGACGAAAAAGCCAAAGCTAATCATCGACTGGATTCTCTCAATATTCTAGTCTACACTATTTTGTTAAGTTTGACTGTGCTAACTATTTGGTCATTTAAGCATAGAAGGATCCGATATCTTCACGAGACTGGACTGGCTGTCATTTATGGCAAGGCTTTGTTTCATTACATTTTTAATATTATTTTTACTATAAGCTTTTTAACAGGTTGCATTTTTTGGGGCTAATTGAAAATCTTGGCTACTCTGTTGCAGGACTAATTGTTGGGGCCATCATTAGATATGCGTCAACAGCAACACCTTTCTATCATATTAACGTTGTTCCTCAAAATGGAACGGAAGCAGTCAATCAATCTGTCCCTCCGGACGCGCTTTGGCTACGCCTAAATCGTACATACTCATACGTGTTTAAGGGGGAGGTGAAACAGGAAGAGTCAAAGTTGATTGAGCAAAAGGCCACATTCGATCCTGAGATTTTCTTTAATATTCTTCTACCACCCATTATTTTTAATGCGGGGTACAGTCTGAAAAGGAAATACTTTTTCCGAAATTTGGGAGCCATTTTTACATATGCATTTATTGGAACAACCTTATCAGCGATAGTGATTGGAGCAATTCTCTACGGATTTTCCCAACTAGTTCCAACAACAACAGCACAGTTCACTTTTGTGGATACTCGAGATTCACGACTTCGTACAAAGCAACTTTTCGAGCTTTTGAACTTTCTTGCGGAAAATTTCATCTTCTGCTATATTGGAGTTAGCATGTTTACATTTCCCAAGCACAAATTTGAGCCATTCTTTGTCATTGCTGCTTTTGTAAGCTCAACGGAATATATTATTTCTTCTCAATTTAAAAACTATTCCACTGACCAGTTTAAAAAAATGTATAATAAATTATGATTATTTACAGGTTGCAATTATTGTTGGTCGCGCGGCAAATATCTATCCGTTGTCGTTCCTCCTGAACTTGGGAAGAAAGCATAAGATATCTTGGGGTTTTCAGCATGTACTATTCTTTTCTGGGCTACGAGGTGCCATTGCGTTTGCGTTGGCCATCAGAAACACATTGTCAATTGAAAGACAAACGCTTCTGACGACAACCAGTGTGATAGTTATTGTAACCGTGATAGTTTGTGGGGGGAGTACAAATCAACTTTTAAATTGGTTTAATATTCCGTAAGAAAAAAAGCTAATATTATTATTTTTTGTTTAACAAACATTCACAAATTTTTTTCCAAAAATGCATTTTTTTATCTCCATTTCCAGAGTTGGAGTTGATGACGAAGCAGAGTGCATGCAACTGCACATGAGAAGTGTAAGTGATTCGTTAGATGATATTAATAGAACTTGTGCAGTAGTAGAAAATAATTCTACTACCGCTACAGATACAACAGTAGCAACAGCAGTATTTCCCACTTCAAATTCAATTAATAACAATGGCTGGATTGAAATGTCAAGTCCAAGTGATATCAGGGCACAAAATGATAGTTTCAATATTGGTGGCGGCGCTACTAGCAATAATGTACGAGACAGTGTAATTAGTCATAGTTCAATTCTGGAAATAATGGACTGTAGAAATAACGGGCACGTTTCACACGAATCTCCTCCGGGATCTGATAGGCCTCTAATGGTATTTTTTTATAAATTCTTTAATTCGCAAATCGGGGACGCTATTCTTTGGGAATGTGTACATATACATTGAAAAAAATTATACCTATAGTTTCATTTCACTATTATCACTTTTGCGTGTCCACTTTGTACATCATCGCCGTGTGCCTTATACTTGTACTTAGCTCAGTTTAAAATGCTGCTGCACAAAAAATGTCCAAATTTTCGCTGATGCTGCTGGTGTCGCTAATTTTTATTTCTGACATAATATAGACATGTGCATAGGTAATAACAATAATTCATATAGTGATTCCGATTAGTAAACTAATCATAAATATTTTTTTGAATGCAACAAAATAATATAAAAATAGAGTGGGACTCTAGAAAATATTTTTACAAGCCGAATTAATAGTGGTAGATATATTTACAAGTTATTGTTATTGCTTCTTTTTTTCTATCTTTTTTACTCCATTTTGCGGGCCGTCGTCGTCACCTTTTTGGGCTGGTGTGTGTGTCCCTGAATGAATTGAATGATTGATACAAAAACACTTCTTTCTGTTTTATACTATAAATATAATGCATTTTGTTTGTTCGACCATTCAAAAATCACCAAATTTTTTTGTAACTTGACTATAATCTAAAAAAATAACTTACACCACCATCTCACCAACCACTATAAAAAAATAAATCACCTTGTTCAACGTAACGTTATATTATAATATCTTCTCAACCGCACACACACACACACACTTCTTCTGTTGTTTGCAAATGCAACGAATGCGAATGATTGGAACAAATATTAATAATAAAAAAATAACAATGCACAAAAACGTGCAAAAATTGCTGCAATGCTATTTATATACTTATATTTTCTTTCTTGTTGACTTTTTCAAACAAAAAAAATCAAATCGAATACCGTTTTTTCCATTGATCAGTTGTACACGCCATTGGACGGCAACCCCAAAGTAAGTTGTTCTAAATAATTTAGCGTGCTTATTTTTTGTTCTAAACTTAACAACTTTAACCAGATAATTTGTAATGTTCCAACTTTCCAATTCAGTCGCACCATATTTATTTTTTTTTCTGGAAACTTTTAAGTTTTCGGCATGCCCACCTACCCTGGTTTGGTATATTTTTTTCATGTTATTTTTCTCAAAATAACTTTAATTGTTGTGGTTTGTACTTGTTGTCTACTTGTGGGGCTGCTGGCTTGCATTTTGTATGCTTTAAAAAAATAGTGTATGTATATTTCACATAATTATTTTTTGTTTTCCCTTTGCATGCTAGAAATCCGACTAACATGAAAATGATTCTATTAACAAATCTGTCCAAGTATTCAATTATCATCCACATTAGTTCTCTAATTAGTAGATCTAATGCTCATTTTTACCTTTCAATGTTTGAAATGAACAGGCTGACGGTAGTGGAGCAGATCCATACGTGGAAGGTGGTGTACCTACCCAACAGGACAGGGCATTGATGGCTCGTTGGTGGCACAAATTTGATCATCGCTACATGAAGCCATTGCTAACGCATAGTCGACCAACACTGTTGGAAACTTTGCCAGTGTTTCTCACTCCTCTTGCGCGTCTCCTCACCACCACAGAACAGTTGACACAGGAGCGCGTTGAGCCTATCAACACATTATCAGGAGAACCAACATTTTCTCAACATTTTGATGGGCAAGATCCCATGCGAAGGGTATGAACTTGTTGATAACCTCATTTAAAACTGTCAAACTGTATGGTTTCACTTTGGAACTTAACACCGACAAGAAACTAACGGTAGTTTTTATCATTCTCTCGTAACAAAAAAAAACTAGAGTAGTAATCAGTTGCTCGCTTATCAACGTTTATTTGACTGAAAACACAAGTGGTCAAGTCGTATCTTACTTAAAGAAACGTTGTTGCATTCTCATTAATTTTTTTGATGTCCTTTGTTCCCGTGTGTGACTCACCTTTTGTCTCTCTACCTATTTACCATTCAGTATTCAATATATATATTATAACTATACTACTACTTATTATTATTATCTATATTATGTACTTACAAGTATTACTTTACAGCGTTTTTCAACATTTTTAGGAGTACAATAATAATTAATAATTAAACTGTTACTCTCTCTCTCTCTCTCTATTTAATTTGTTGTATGGTTATTATCATTATAGAGCAAGCTGAATTTTGCGTACGAGCCATCAGTTATATGATCTGCCTGTGTTATTTGTATCATACGTACGTGCATATATGTGGACTTTTCAAAACAAGGTCAATATTATTATTATTATTTGTTACTTTGATTATCATCATTCATCAATGTCAATGTTTTAGATAGCGTTAACAAGTTAATTTTGCTTCAAAGTCTGTGATACACTTAACATGAATTACTGTTATTTCAATACTAACAACGCTACTTGTTCAACCAACTAACATTGTTTTTTTCTGACGCAGAACTACAAAAATTGTAACTAACCATAATCATGTACTCAACCGCATATATGAATGTAGAACCTAACTGCCTGTTTATGTTCAACCATCTTTTTAATGCTTTCAAAAAATAATATAATCGATTAACGCAGTGAAAACATAACTATCCGTTAATTACGGACCTTAGAAAAAAAAATTAATTTTAATTAGAGTTGCAAGGTTTGTGGATATGTGTGATACGGCGTACCACGACTGACGTTTTGTATATTTTGTGGCTTTATATTACTATCCAGCAGTCTATTATTATTGCGTTCGTTTGGTCAACTAATTTTTAAAAGCATTCACTTGTTTTGTTATTGTAGTAGCAGTAGTAAATGAGCAGCATGAAAAATAACCATGTAAAAGCTCAATAATTAACACTTGGAAAATGAAAAGGATTTGTATTTGTTTCAGTAGAAAGTAGGCATTTATAAATATCTCTATGTGTATTCATTCGTTTGCTTGCAGGAGTTGATTGGAACAAAAATCCTAATTCCGGGAGTTGATGGTGATTCCATTTGAAAATGGTAGAAATGGGGGTGGGGATTGAAACAGTAAAACACGTTGATTGGTGCCAATTTAGTTTTTGGTAGAGAGAAAGAAAAAAAAACTCATTTGCGTGCATAGCTCGTTTTTCTTTTGTCTACCTATTACTACACACCTGTCACACAAGGTCACGTTCACGTATTGTATTTATGTAACTTTTACCAAAAACAACATTAGGTAAACCTACTACGCTGATGATTTTTACGTTATTATTATTATAACATGTCGTATGATTTAATAATTGTATGCTATGTTATATATATAATTCTCCTGAGACTTGAATTGTACTAGTCGTTAAAACAATAATTGAAAAAAAAATGTATTTACAATTTATAGTATATAGTAATATGTTCACATACTGGCATACATAATAGGTAATTATTAAGTAATAACAATATTCTATTCTGTGCAGTTAGCCACAAAAGTTATTCCATTTAAAAAACTTGAATGCATTTATGCTTCTTTGCATTGCATAATTACAGCATTATATTACTACTATTTTACTGTTTTTGTGATCCAGAATTTTTAAATAGCATAATAATATTATTGTATTTATGCATAGGTGTAACAATAAAAATATTAATGATCAGGTGGATGTGATATATGTTGGTTCACGCTAGTAAAATTGAAATGTATCTCACTAGTTTTTTGATGGAAAGTTTTAGGTAAAAAAAAATATTTTACAGTACTGAATCATAGAAAACCGCTGTTAACTAAATGCATAGGTAAATGCTACTATCACCATCATTAGAAAGAACCCACCCTCACTTGATGAAAGTTAACTAATTGATAAAAAATTGCATAATTGTATACTTTTCTCATGAGTACCTTGATACATAAAATATCTTGTAAAATATAAAGAGGTGTAAAAAAATAATATCTGCAAAATTAAATATGAGATTAAGGTTCATTAATCTCTAAAAACTAGAATGTTAATCCAGTGTATGTCTGTATATAATACATAATATATATTGGGAAGGATATTATGATGACTATTATTGCTTGTGTAAAAAAAACATAATTGTAAAATGAAACCGGTTAAAAATGCATGAACATACATTAAAAAATTATTGTTGTTAAAACTGTTTATGCGTCTTTAAAACTGACATTAAAAAAATCAACAAGTACTACTTGATCAAAAATGCAATACAGCTTTTTTATTTATTTTACGCTGATATTTAATATAACATGAGTAAAACTGATTTGTACACCATTCATAAAAAGAGAACACAGTAAAATAAGCTGGTGAGACATGTAACCTACATCAACATCATCTAAATATTCACAGTGACACTGACATCACGGCACATTTAATTAAAAATCATTCTATTAAAATAATTATCGCTAAAATGTTGTTTTGTATTATAAATAAACTTATTTCTAGTTTCAGATAAGTAGCCCCGCAAAAACGCTCACTTTCTTGTTCCAACACTAGTTTCTCTTCTGTCTTCTGTGTAGACTAGCACATATACTTACGCTTTCTCTTACAATTACTATAAATTTAAAAATGTTTAAAAAGTACATGATTGATATTATCATAATTCATGATACAAATATTTACCTATGCTTACTTTACTTTACCTACATTACTTGCTAGGCATACACACTACAAAGCATGTCATATTATTCATTTAAAATGCAATCGTAAAAATATACAACAACATACGGCACACTGAACAAGTCTTTTAAAAGTGTTGGAGTTGTATATTTTGAAAATTGAATTTTTACATCGCTAATTTCAGATTTAGGCGTAATAAATGCCATTGTTTCTTTGTACAACCTACGCTAATGGTGAACTGGAAAATTTCCATTTCAGTTCACCTTTTTCCCGGTTAAACTAAAATTAATGATATTCGAGTACGTAATTGGGGAATTACGTATGATTTTTTAAGCGAACATATAGTAGTTATCGTTAAATTAAAAATCTCAATCAATCTCATTAATAAAACATGTAATTACGAATATCACAAAACATAGTTATCAGTCATAGTCAAAACAATAAAATAATAAAATGGTCAGTAATGTGATAATTTTTTCATAAACTGCAACATCATAATGATTTATACATTTACTGTCAGCTACACAAATTTTGTACCTTAAATTATACATCCTCAGAATCAGAATGAAAGAGTCACGTATTTTTTTTATAAAAAATGTCATTTGAATAGAGAAGGAAGCTGTCTAAAAGTCGAACATTATTGGCCCAAAATTTAAGTTTCTTCTGGCACTTTGTAAATTGAGCAGCTTCTTGAAATGAAATTTGGTCGTCAATATAGAATGGTTTACTGGTTGTCTTTTTGAACAACCGGCTCCTTTCCTGGAAGTGTGTAAAACTCTTTGTGTTGCTGTGATTTCCGAACGCGACCCAGCGTTCCAATACCTTCGTGCTGAGATGACCCACTATTTCTACTGGGAGATCTCTCTGCTATTGTTGATGGTAATGGTGCTGCTGCAATTGCTGCATTGTTGCACTCTTCGACTGAATTAGTTGTCGAGTTCTCGTTTAGCTTATCCTCGTTTTCCATTGACCTCAGCAGCTCTTCCTTGTTCAGATAAGTGCTGTGGTGTAAAAGCTGCTTATTGTTTTGTGATTGCTTTGGTTTTGGTGGTATTGGTGGAG
>JAHZMZ010004865.1:0-17082 GCA_027743805.1 Lepidocyrtoides sp. E14
CATACTATAATGTTCCCAATAATGTAGTGTACTTGTGCATATCTGCATGCTTGGGTATGGGCAAACACGAAACAGAAAATGTAATATAGATACGGATACTTTTTTTTACCAGTGGTAAGGCGCAATACTGTAGAAGAGTAAATATATACAATATCTACATGTATATATTCTAATGCGTTTTCGTTCAAGTTGGATGGATACTCTTGTTTGAAACTTGCAAGCAAGCAGAAGCAATAATAGTCAGTGTTTCAGTTTCAATTCAACTCACCAACCTTTTTATCATTATCACCTTTTTTTATTTATTCCTTTCGTACAAAACCCATTTACTACTTTATGAGCTTGCCCTTCTCTCCTCTCCTATATAGCAGCTTTACGCGCACTTTTGCACACACAGACTTGTTTCTTGTTCTTGGATAAAGGTTGCTGTCATATTCACTTACTACACAGCCAAAAAAGTAAGCAGTACTACGCTGCTGTTGCTGCTGCTGTTGCGTCAAGTCAAGTGTTTTAAAGGTAAACACACAAGAAGAAGACGAGGACAAGTGAAAAAAGGTAAGTTTTGCTAGTATAGTGCAGTGAAAAAAAACTCTTAAAATGGATTGCTTTTATCTCTCTCTCTCTCTCCACTTTACTCACCTACACACACAACTTCATTGTGTATTTTTTAGTTAACCCTTTTTTCCTCTTTCTTACCAAACCAACATCGTCATCAAGTTAATTTACTATCAGGACGAGGATTATCGTCATAATGAGTAAGCGAGTACGTTAGCAAGTTTGGCAGAATATAGACTGTGCTAGCATGCATGGTAGATAGCAATATATACTACTCTGCGCTTTTTTTTGTATGAATGAGATGAAGTAATAAATATTATTGTTACACAACAAGCAAAAGCATGCATGGTCACATGGAGTGATAATTAATTTCCACAAAGGACAAACACAACAATCAAGCTGATATTATTATTATTATTATGGTTTTACACAAGCTGGTAATCTGTATGCGCAAACTGAACAGGACGTTACATTGCTTATGTATATCCAGACCTATAAATGTACATAAATACATATATGCTTTGAATTAATCTGCTATATTAAATACCATACCTACTCGCATAAAACTGTATCTTTTGCTCATAAATAATGTTCTTTTTTTACTAAAAGGAGAAATAAATTCGTCAAGTTTATGTGATTATGTGATTCATGATGATTCTCCTCACGATCATCAGGATATATGTAATACGTATTCTGCTGATAATGTGGCGATGTTGGTGAAAGGCAAATAAAATAAAATAGATGCTTAAGCATCATCAATTCTATTTTTCTAAATATCACCACCACTCAACTTTTTCAACACGGAACTCGTCATCATCTTCTTCATGAGATGAACTAGCCTTCGTTTTTTTTCAAAGGAAAAGATAAAACGCTCGTAAAAAATAAAGCCACACCAACACCACCACCACACGACGACAACGATGACGGTCCACTTTACTTTGTGGCTAGATTTAAACACAGGTAAACTAAATAAATTAGCATAGGTACCTATATGATTTGGTGTGGTTTTACCTGCTCTCAGCTAGCTAGCAGTGCAGTGGTGGTGGTATTGGTATTGGTGGTGGTGGTGATATGATATGATAATAAGAGTGATGATGATGACACAATGTGAGCAGGGCAGGCAGAGACCGAGAGAGAAAGAAGGAAAGAAAAAACAATGGTAATGATGATAGAAAGAGTTAAATTTGAGTTTAAGTGAAGTGGTAAGCATAAAATGAAACGTGGAAGGGTACACAGGGATGAACACTGAATGAACAACACATTCATTTTATTTTAAAATTGTTCCTGTTGATTTGATAGTGTGCTTTGACGACTTGCTGTTTCTCCTGATAAATACGAGAACACGACAAGACTAAAACAGTAATAATAATAATAACAATAATAATAGTAAAATGTACGGTGAAAACTTATGACTTTTTTTCTGTTTTGACCACTCAGTCAGTCACTCACTCATGCCCAACCTACTACTAGATGATGATAAGTAAATACATAGAAAAAAAAGAGTATGACTAACTTGATCAGGATTTTTAAGTGCAATTTCTTTTTATTTTCCATCTTCTCTGCTCGACATATTTTTTAATCTAACAATAAGATATTTATGTGTTTTCTATGCCATGATGATGACTCTCTCACTGTTACTCCCTATTTTCAATGCTTTTTTGTGCACTGAATTTAATTTTAGATAAAAAGCTTGAATGAATGAATAAATAAATAAATAAAAGACTATAGGCAATTTTTTTTAAATAAAAAAATAAATGTTCGAGTAGGACTTATCCTGTCTTGGTCGTCGTCATCATGATGATTGTAAATTGAAATGGTTCAATGATAAAAGCCAAAAGCAGATTGAAGTCGTTGGAGGAGGAGTAAAAAAATATAAAACAGGGTAAAAATGATAATAAATTAAGATAGATTTTAAAGGGAAAAGCGGTTTTCAATAAGAAAACAGGTAGACTTGGTAGTAGACTTTAGGTGTAGCATAGCATGAAAAAGAAGAGCAAGAACGTTGTGATTGAGACTAAAAGAAAAAAAAACATTAAAAATCGATCAGCTCGCCTGATTATTTATGCAGATAGATAAGCATTCTAATAATAATTTTATTTCATCTTTTACTCGCTTTTTTGCGTTTAATGCAGCAACGACGTTATGTAAATGCGCAGTGTTTTAGATGTGAATAAAAATCACACGTAATAGCAAACAAGCAATGCAGTGCAATGGTAAGGCGTAGCCTTTTCTTGACAGCTTTTATTTTCTTCTGCTTCGATCTTTCATTCAACCATAACGAGAAAAATAAATAAATCTATTCTTCTCTCTCACGTCTGTGTGTAAGTTTATTATATGATTATTGGTTTTTCTGCTGTAAATGTAAAAAAAAAAGAAAAATTTAAGTAATATGAGCGTTCATTTTATTATTTTTCTATTCCATTTCAGACATAGACAATTGCTGTACTTTGAAGACAATGATGATCGAGAGGAAGGTAGTATTTAAAAAGGAGTATTTAGCAGCACATAAAAATACATTGTTAAAAGTTACATTATTACACAGTTTACTATTTATTTATGGTTGTGGTGATGATAATAATGACGGGCAATGGTACGTATTTACTGATAGAGGAGATGAAGGAGAGAAGGAGGGGGAGACTATAAATTTCATGCCAATAATTTCTTTTTTTTTATTACAAAGTAGTTACACAATACATGATATAATGACCGCAAAGCAACGATGGTGGTTTCGTTATGGTAGTGTAGTGTATTGCATTTTGTGGCGGACAGAGTTAAAGACACTTGAGAAGAAGGGAATAAAATATGGCCAAAAACTGTTCGCCAAAAAGAAATTAACACGGACACGAAACTCTTTGAGACCGAGCAGTTTTAGCAGCAGCAGTAGTAGTAGTAGCAGTAAAAACAGCATCAAACAATGTGGCGATTTTTCCCATTTTTTCATTTTTTTCTCCAAATTTTTCTAGCATCTGCTATCACTTTTTCCTATAGGATGTTTCAAGTTTCAAGGGAAAAAAAATATTTCGATGACGCTGGCTGATAAAATGGATGAAATATAATTTACTTGTAAAATGAAGTTAAATTGTTTTCAAGTGGTTTTTGTAATGTGACGTGACTACAACGGGTTTGCTCATATTTTCGTGTGCTGTGCGGTGCTACTAGAACGCGAACAAGAAGTCCAAGTCAGCATTTCTTGCAAACAACAACCCTTTCCTATATCATCATCGTCGTCGTCGTCATAACTTTTCTACAGACAAATTATGAAATTATTGCAATTCTCAAGTCATCTGACATGTTTGTTCCCTCTGTCTCTGGCGGACAATTTACTTTCATCATTAAAAAGCTAAGATTCTCATTTCATAATGGCCATCTTTGTATTTAATTACAGATATGGGCAGATAATATGATTGTATGAAAATGTTGGAACGAAATAAAATTGAGATGAATGGAGCCACAAATATCCACCAGAAGCATAAAACAGCGAATATGCTTAAACAATTATTACAATACAACGGCCTCAAAATTATTATTAATTGACCATACCAACACCGCCATGCCACCACCACATTGCAGAATGACCACCGACATAAGGAGAAATAATATAAAGAAGGATGAGAGAGAGAGAGAGAGAGAGAGAGAAGCAGAAGCAAAACGAAACGCCACACACGGAGTTTCACAGCAGCAGGTTGATTTTCTGATGTTTTTATTACAAATAATTTAGAAAAAGATACAGTAGCCAAAGCATATTATATAAGATGTACATTTAAACAACGTTTATAATTTTCATTACAAGTTTCCTCCTTGTCATATGCAATCTTTATTTAATTAATTTACTCTTTAAAAAATACTCTCTCTCAAATACGTTCATTGCAGAAGCACCAGCAATTAAGTAAACCTTTCTTAAATTCTTCGTCACACATAACGTTTTACGGTTTGCTTTTTGCAACAACTTGCAGGATAGTATGTACGTAATGTTTATAGGTGAGGTAAGGACAATTAAATAGAAATTAATCACGAGCATATGTTGCCAAGTTTTTCGTTTGTGTTGATGCCGTAGTCGTGCTTTAATTTTGAAACCGATGTATGGAAAATGCCCACCGTCATTGAACTGTAAGTAAGAAACATGTATAAAAATATACGATGCGGGTTTCAAAAAAATAATTTTATATAATGGTTATTGTTATGGGACTGAGAAAGCTGTGGGTGCATACAGAGGATAGAAATAAATACTGCAGTTCTATATTTATGATAATTTTTGTAGGGATGGGATTCGATTGAATTTGTTTTTGACCAAGTGTTACACGGTATCCGTCCTTTCTGGCTGATATTACATTGCAAAATGTATCGTAGCAGAAGGTCCAAAGTGCAGAAATTAGAATAAAAAAATAAATGCGGTTTAATGCCAGTACAGTAGGAGAAGGTGCAATGGATGCAGTAAAACTGCAGGAGATGCATTGGTATGTAAAAAAACTGTTTTATTTTTTTTACCATCTACAATTCGGAAAGCCCACCAAATCTCTACGCGAAGCACGCAATCCACAAAATCGATAATGTGAATTTTAAGAGGACATTTTACATATTTGAATAAATTGTGCTGCCCCCTTCGAAACCATTTTTCCTTTAAAGCTTGCATGGAACAAAACTATTATACGTTGTTCAACATATGCCTGTTGTTCGCCACTTTATGTACCATAGAATAATAATAATAACTTTCCAATTTAACAGCAGCAAAATTGCACTTACTCCCATTATTATTATTATGTATCTGCCTTCCTGCATATTCACTCATAATATTATATATCTCACAAGTGGTTTTTATCCTCTTCCTATTATGGGTAAAATAAATGTTTCTTAAAATAAATTTCGTATACTTGTCTCAATCCGTTACTGCCACAAACCTACAACAAGCAAACGTACTTGAGTAACAACAAACTGGCATTTTATACATCTTCTAAACTTTTCTATCTCTCTTACAATTATTATTTTTTTCTCTTCTTTTCAAAATTTTAATCCTGTTATTTTAAAGCGATTATTACGGTAAAATTCCATAGTGGCATGCGTGAAGCAAAAAAGGCGATGATTTACCCCTTTTCATCTTCCGAACAAAAGGCCGCATGGGAGAAAAAGGGAAACATGCAGAAGCCGCGACTTGTGCTGCACCGGATTATAAACAAATTGTCTTGCTTTTCATACAAAAATCTGCCTAACCAACCGTGTCTCAACTTAATCATAATCATTCATCCATACAACAATATAAACATGTAGGTATGCATGTACATATTATTATGTTTATAACAGACTTTACAAACAAGTGGGATTTCATATTATCGCAACAAAGGACATACCTTTCTTCTTTTAAAGTTCATTATCATCCTGTTAACTTTGTTTTTTTAACTGTCAACAAAAAAAATCGAGCAACAAAACCATGTTCATCATCCTTTTTAAATAGCAGAAGCGTCAACAACCATCATGATAGTGCTGGTGGTGGCAATATGTGATGTGTAAGTATTTGGTTTGGTTTATGGTAATGTTTTCACTCAACTTAATAATGATGATGATGGTTGGTTTGGCTGCTTGGTGGTGGTGGCGATTATGATGATGAGTTTCATAGAGTGAAGATGATGAATGATGATGACTACTGGCAACAAGTAAGTAAACCAGCCCAGAAAAAAAAGAAAAAAAAAGAGAGGAGCACAGCAGTAGAGCGGTTTGCTTTTACCCACTTACAAACAATCATCATCATCATAATTATGTGTGTCTGGCTAAATGGCTTGTCTCTTTAGTATTCATCAAAATCATCATCATTCTTCTTAGCACCTCAACAGTAGTTTTTTATTATAAATATTTTTTTCATACCGGTAAAAAAAATAAGTAGCAGTGCAGCGTTACACAGCATTTAAGCTGGATCTCTTTAGTAAAAAAAGTACCTTTATTTTAAATGGTTATATGTATGTACACCATTCATAATGTTTTCTCATGCATGCCTCACTTAATTTGAATGCCATGCCGTCGTCATCACCACTGCATCATCTCTTTTGTCGCCGTTTAGCTAGTAGAGGTAATAATAATGGTGTCTTGTTGACAAGTTACACCATCATCTCAGCGGCGGCTAATTCATCATCAAGAGAAATCATAATAATAAAATAATAATAAATGGCAATGATCACCATGATAATACGCCACACACACACACACACACACGTACCCAAAATACCTATAAAAAATCCTGTCTTGTTCGGCATTTTCAGAAGAAGAAAAAAAAACAAGCAGCACCACATCGCCAAACGGCGTGCCGAAAGAAGTTCTGACTGCTGACTGGCACATTCATGAGCATTATAATATGCAAAAAAGATGTTTCTTCTCTAGAAAATGAAGAATTAGGAACAAAACGGACAGAGACAGTTGCTGTAGTGGCATGGCAAAGTAGCGGAATTCTTTATTAACTGAAAACTATTTATACGCTTGTTATAATAAATTTTGGAATTTTTTTTTATTATAATAATAAATTACTAGAAAATATTTTGACTATATATTGCTGACCTGCTGGATAATTCTGAGAGCTACATTACGTATCATTTAGACAAGTCTGATTAGCTTGCTAGAGGCAGGTACAATAGAGAGAAATGCATAGAAGGAAATAATGAAGCGTGGTTTAGTGTGGCTTAGTTTCTTCTGAGCTTTTCCCTTCTCGGCTACACAGAAAAAAATATATACTGATGATGGTGGTGCTGTGGTGGTGATTATGATGATGTCTGTTTTTATTTAATGGATTTGACCCTCCTCCCTCCAACCTCTTTCTCTAACCTTTTTATTCGTTATAACTTGCCGTGTACAAATGTACATAAATACATCAACTCACTTGACTTGACTGACTTTTTAGCTGCTAAGCAGCTCTTATAAATACCATTTATATTTATTTTCCTCAACTTCAGTTTTGTCTTGTTTCATGTTTTTCTCTCTTTTTTTCATCCTCCGGCTAGTGCTGGTAGTAGAAGTTGAATGAGGATACTTAATGGATCATGATGGCTGATTAGTGATAACGTGGACACATTACCCCGGTAATTAACACCGGCTCAATTTCATCATCATCATCATTATCATCACCGTGTGTGTGTGTACGTATTTACAAGCAAGTCTCTTATTTCACTTGTTTTCTTAAATTACTTTACTTAGCCTCCTGCCACAACTACCACCATACCTGTTCAGCTTGGAGCTAGCGAGCAGGCAAGTTAACAGCAAAAAAGATAGATAGAGATGGACGGACGGGTTATAGATTGGAGTAGAGTGAAATGAAAGGAGAGAGAGAGAGAGAGAGAGATAGACAGATAACGTTGAAAGGAAAGAAGTAGAAAACCCAAAAGAAGTCTGTTTTTTCCTATCAGCTACAATCACAATCATCATCATCTACTTATTTTTTATAACTTTATTAAGTCAAAATAAAATAGTTGGTTGATGACGAGCACTGCAAGCAGAGCGGGCAGGACGTAGTTTAACATGAAGCTATAGGTCACTCAAACACGAAGAGTGTTTTTAAATTCATTATCTTATTATGCAACTTTATGCCTTTTCCGTAATTAATAAAATTTCTCATTCCTGAGAAGAGAGAAAGTCTACACTTTTGAAATTTATTCTTCTTTCCCTTGTGTCAATTTTACACAAAAAATTATTGTAATCTGCTTGATTGCAAACTTTGTTTAAGCCTACCTGCGCAAACAATGTCCTTCCTGATGACAGTAATAATTACGCACTCATAATTTATGAACAATTATCCTTCTCTTCAAAGAAGAACTCTGCGCTATGGTTGGCTACTTTTAATACTTATACATACATACCTTGTACAATTTGAATTACTATAGTAAATTACATTTATTTTATTTCTGTCGGCGGTATGGCAAAACAGAAGTAATTGTCGGTAAAAAAATAAGCATATTATATCATAAAATCCCAATAACAATGTTAGTGGTAGGGTTAACAGGGAGGCAAAATTCAAAGGAAGTTTCATTGTGTTTATTTCTTTTCATTTGTATTTTTTACGACGGCCTACCTAATTATACGTGTCAATAGAATACTTATGCTTAGTAGGAGACGTAGTAGTTAAAGTTTTCAAGCTGGCAACGGAATTCATCTATGATGTTCTGTATTCTTAAGAAGAAATATAACAACACTATGTTTTATTATTGTACATATTTCTTTATTGTGTTTATTTTATTTTTTTCTTTCTTTGCTGAAAAAAAATACCCCTAATGATATTTACGTGCGTATGCTTGTGTGTGTGTGTGCTCGTGTAATCATCACTTTCATAACGTACCTAATAATAATCATAATAATAATAACATCTAGTTAATTTCCCATTTCCTCCACCTCCTCGCCGTTTTTCGTAATAATAAACTGACAACATATTTTTTGGGGGTAGGAGGAACGAAAAATTTTTGAATGTCAATCCATACCACCAACATTGCAAATTTGCTTGTCAGGTTAACCTATCCATTTTATATTCTCAGCTGAAAATAAATTAACGGTCAACCAGTAGATATGAAGAAGAGCTGCTAGGTTAAGTAGACTGTGCTACTTAACGACATTATTAATTACCACATAAAGTACCTTATTTACTATAATAATAATAATAATAACAATAGTACAATGACATCTCGTATGGGATTTTTAGATAAGTACACTTTATACGACATGTTACATCCAACCATCCATTCATGCCAGTATATTAGGTATTATTTTTTGTGTGGAAGTAATTAAACTAGAAGAAGTAGCACCAACAGCAGCAGCAGTAGTAGTTTGAGAGGGTAAAAGAAGGGTGAAGAGAAGCAATAAAAATTAATGCGGTAAGATGAGTAGGGTTGATAGTAAAATCAAATAATGTTTATTTTAAATGAGTTTGGTGGATGGATATGTATGTATGTATGTATGTATGTATGCATGTATATATAAGAGCAGTTGGATTAAGTAAAAAAGGTGAGAGAGTACAGTTGGTGATGATGATGATGATGTTTGCAAGTGTTGGTGCGATGGATATGGTAGTTATCATCGATATATGCATGTAGGTAGGTAGGCATTTACATACATTTATTTATTCACTCACGAGTGTACAATACAGTTGGAGTAGTTGCTTTATTCCTTTCATTCTACAAAACTGATTGAGTGAGTGAGTGAGTGAGAGACTATGAGTGAGTAGATCAAGTATCAAATAACTTGTGAGCGAGCGCGCTTGTAAGAATTACACAATAATAGTTAATGCAATGAAATGAAAATGATGGTTATGATGGGATAGGTGTAAGCGTGTTTGACACAGCTTCAGTTTTTTTAAAACTCATGCATTTGCTTCGTGAAAGAAGCCAATATATTTAAAAAAATATATTTTAGTGAGCATGTTTAACACGCTGCTGTTTAGCTGTCATCATCGTCACAGAATGGTTGTACTAATGTGTGTACAAGAATGACGGAGAGACGGAAAAACGCAACCAAGTCAAAAGCTCACCAGCCAGCCTAGGTGAGACAACAGGCAGGACTGGATTTTTTCCTTTGATCATCATTGATTGGGAAAAAAGTTGAGAAAAAAATGTAATTAATATGATGATAATGGTTGATGGTGGTGCTACTCTTACACGGATGTATTTGCATTTTTGTACACATACATTTACTAAAATCCTACCGCGATCCAATGATTATTTTGAGACGGATAACACCCTCTGTTTTATTTTTATCGACACATTCCCATCCCCACAATGCTACCACCAGATCAACATTTTTTTCCTGTGATAAACCACCTCAACAAGCTACTTATGCATATTATGCACTTTTGTAATTGTAATGGAACCAACAAAGTAAGTAATTTTGACGTACAAAATCGTCTAGTTTAGCAAGTTGCACGAAACGATGATGATAATAATAGTTTGCTACTTTGGTCGTCCCATTCCATAATAATACCTACTTATTTTTTTGTGGGCGTAAGTAACTAAAAAATCTGGAAAGAGCACTCATCCTCATCCCATGTAATTTTATTGTTTTACCAATTTTTTTCATTATGTCACTGCGAAACAATGTGTAGTTGAAGAGCAATAATGTGTGTGAACTGTGAGCAAGTGTATGTCAGAAACACTAGACACTGACGGTCATTTTGAAAAAAAATATACGTTTCATAATATCAACTGATGATATACCCAAGATAATATTATATACTTGACTGACTGAGTGAAATGGCATTTTTTGCAAATAATAATTCACCTGTTCATAGAAACATTACATACTTAGGTAGATCACTTCTTGCAACAAATACTATTTATACATAATGTACAAGCCGACAATCAAAGATTTATATATTTTTACTTGTTGATTTACCACCACTACTACCCTTTCCAAATTTTTACCTGATCTCCTGAGAAACTTACATGCATATGGAAAATATTTCGTTAAAGACAGAAAAAAAATTACTGCTTTTTTTTATTATTCCCTTTTCCTTTTTGCTTGCTTTCGGCAAGAATAATGCCTCTTGCTAATTACAGGGTTACACAAAACTTTGTTTGCTCACTCACTCGTTTCATCTCCATTTTGCTACCAACTCAACAGCAGCAGCAGACCAAACGAAAAGCCACTTTTATTGTTATTTTCTTCAGTTCCTATCTTCTTTTGTACATGCATACCTATTATACGTAAGTCAAAGTCGTTTTGCTTTAATAAAATAATATTATAGACTTTTATGTGGCGTGTAAACTATACATATAGGTATTATTTTATTTCTCCCTTTATATTCCTCTTCCTAATTTAAGTTTTTTTTTTGCTGAAACGGCAAACAAATCATAATAATGATCTTCCTACACAGATTCATCTTTTTTTTTCCTCCATCATTTACACGCCAAAACAAATGGTTGAGTATGCCACCAATTTCCAGTAACATTTTCTCTTCTCTTAAAACTCCTTGCTGGACATAAAAAAGATAAATTTTTTTTAAAACGACATAAAATATTTTTACGCTGTGTTTTATGGTGAACATAATCATATTTTAAACAGCGATAAAAATGGGAAATTGTTACAGTAAAATAGATAATAAAAAATAAAAAAGAACCTCTTTTCAAGCTGACCTTTCCATCTTTCCACTTTTTTTTTTTGCTTAAGTTTCAAAGGAAACTTTTTGCCAAAATATTATATACAATTATGTTACTTCTTATTTTGTTGCCAACTATTTAACTAAAGAGGAAAAACAATAAACAATTGCCTAAACGTATACATACCTACCTACCTGCTATACATGTAGATGCCTATACGGAGAGGTTACAAGTATTAATTTTTTTCTATTTATATTTTTCGCATGGTAAAAACCAGTCAGGGAGTAGCCGTCTTCTTCAATCTTCGCAATAATAATATGTATGTAATGTATTCTTTTTCTCATGTAAAACTGCCCATTATTAGTCACATTTCAACCAAAAAACTACAAGCGAACGCATGCATGCATACACATACAATGTACTCATTTATTTCCTATTTAGCAAACTATGTACTTTGTTAATAGCTTTGGCTGAGTGGCGACACCATGACGACGACCGACCCACACCAAGTAACCAACTTAAAAACAACACTGTTCTTTTCTGCCTTCTTCCTCAAAAATACTTTTTATGTTGCTTTTCTACTTACTTTGTTATTATGATTATTATTATAAGCACTATTATTATAATTTTCCAATTTTTGCAAAAAAAATACAGAATGCATCATAGAAAGTAGAAGTATGTATGTAGCTATTCTGCTAGCTGCTGCTGCTGCTGCTACCGCACCACCTTTACCATTGTCTGCCTGTCAGTTTTACACGGATATTTAAAAACTGTGTAAAAAGTGTACTTTTCTGGATAAATAAATATTTTACCACTTATCTACAACCTATTTATCATCATCTTTGCCAACTTGTTTTCTCCGCTTTTCTCAATAAGACAGGTAAACAGGAGGAGCGGTGCTGTCGGTGATCATGAGAATGCATGATGATGAGGGATAAAAGGTGCTAATCAGTCAAAGAATCATCAGCAGCACTCTTTTTTGTGCACCGTGATCACCATTTCACCGCAGTAAGAACTGCCTAAGGTACACATGTAGTACTTCTGCTGCTGCTGCTGCAATTCTTCCTTTTCTGCTTCATTTACTTACCATAAACATTATTTATTTATTTATTAATCTTTCTGTTTGGACCGATCGGAGTATGATAATACGCAGTTGTTGTCTGAGTGAATTGTCTTCTTGTCTGGCTAGCTTGGCCGATGCTGACAATAAACTGTAAAAAAATGTGCGTGTGTGGACAGACGGGCGGAGGAGGAAAAAATTGCCAAGATGACGACTATGTGAACAACATGTTGTGCAAAATAAAGTCCTGCCGCCGCCGCCGTCAACTATCAAAAACCACCACCACCACCACCACTACAACACATTTTTTTCTAGACAAACGCATGTAACCGTATTTAAGTATGCTCATATTATAATGATGAATATGTAATCATTGTATCTGTAAGAGCTCATGTTAAAAAGAAAAAAAAGGTAACAGAAGGAGAGTCAAACGACAGAATCAAAAATGTATTCATTGTAAAGAATACCGAATGAATGTATGCTTGTAGCTGGTCATAACAGAATTTTGATGAGATGGTAATAATGGTAGTGAGAATAAATACGACTGTTTTTGAATATTCCCGTGTCCCGGTCTGGACTAGACTGTTTTCTGGAGTGGCTTCAACATCTTAAAATAAAACCAACAACAACAGTGGTAAAATCCGCAAGAAGATTGTGTTACATGCGAAAAGACAAGATAGAAAACCGAAAAGATCAAGAGAATGATGAATGATGATGGTGATGATGATGATACGGTCATTATCACATTTATTATTACCACGATGATCGACTGCTACGTCTATAATAATAAGTACATGCTTATTTCTTCTCTTCAAAATTGAAGTAAGTTGAGTTGGCGAGTGAAAGAAGAGAAGAAGAGGAACAAGTTGTTGCAAAAATTATAACATGTTTCGCATGCACGAAAAATAAGAACATTTTGTTTGCCTAGAAAACATGTCGAAAGCACGCCAGTGTTTCAGATAAGCTGATGATGATGATGATGATGATGATGAGGATGACCAAGTGGGAATACCTATGGAATATAATAGCGCCTTCTGCTACTATATTATTTATTTTTGCTTCGACGAAAAAAAAAGTTCACATTTTTTGTTTCGCCAATACAAATTATTTTCCAGTAGAAGTCTTTTTATGCATAAATTTACGACTGAAAAAGGAAGAAAAATACACGGGAGTGGATTATCAATGTAAATAGACAGAAAGACAGAAGAAGAAGAAGAATTGGGAACAAGACAAGAGAGTCATTTGTCATTTTGGCAGAGAACATCATGCTGCTGGCTGCTACTCACACTCTTTTTTTTCAAGAAATATAAGCACAATGAAGTCATGTCAGTTTACCCATTTTCCCTGCCTCTGTTCTTCTCCTCCTCCTTTTTTCACTTGAAAAAAAATATATATACTCATACTGAATCCAAGAAAAAGGGAACAAAACTGGTGTGATGCTGCTGCTGCTGCTGCTGCTGCTGCTGACTGGTAAAAAAATATTGCCGCCGGTTATTTCACTATTATTATTATTGTTTTTTTTTCTATAAGAATGAAATAAAGAAAGATTTGCTTATTCGACTACATACGTATATTATGTAGGTATATACTCTTTACGTAAGTTTTGCTCTTCTCCTCATCTCTGTCTCTACTTGTTGTGTAGATATTTCATCAGCTCATCTTCATGAAAATGATCATGTTGATCATTCTAATGATGAGCATCACCATCACTTGTTCTTTTCTTATTGCTACTAATTTGCCATCATCTTCGCACCTCTCTTCGGACACTATACACAATATTATCTGCCATACTCTATGATGTTGATGCTAGTGCTGGTGCGGATGACGATGATGATGCTGATCAAATTACATGAACACTTTTCATGAAATTTAAGGTGGGTAATGAAGACGACGACGATGGTGATGGTGATGATAGCGGTGCTGGTGATGTTTCGGTTTTGATTTTTTGAAAGTTAGCAAGAGCCATGGTATTCACACCGAGAAACAAAAAGTGTGCAGTTCAGTTCCTCAACTGGTTTTTCATATTATGCCTATTTATCTAACTAGCTAAAAAAACAATTGAAAATGACACCAGCAGTGATTGCTGCATAATATTTTTATCTTTGATGTAGCTGCTGCTGCATTATTGCTAAAAATGCATCTGCATTTTCTGTTGAATTTTGTATCAGTTATTTTAATTAGGCCCAAAGAACTAAAAATACGAGAACACGATAAATGAGCCGTTTTAAAGAAATTGAAGAAAAGCATGAAATTTCCATTACGAAAAATATGTTTAATTTAACGTCATGGTAGATTTAATGATGAATATTTTTGTAATGAAAGTGAAGATGAAAATAGGGACGTCACTGCTATGTGACGCGACTTCAAGTCAAGCCAGTCAAGGACACCTGTAATCACGCTCATGATGGGACACTTTCTTTTGACCGTGTGACTATTTTTTAGAGCTAAGGGTGCAGGCAGGCAGGCAGCAGAGATTTTTTAAGTGATAGAATGAAATGAGATTAAGTGTAAAATAAGGAATGCATCCTACTGCTGCAATGCTGATAAGGATAATAGTGAAGTTTTGATAAGGACAACAACTTTCATCTCATCTCATTTTTAGCTACACTTTTTTCATTTAAAAATGGAAAATTGCATTATAAAAAGTAAATATGTAACTTTTTTCTTTTTTTTTCTGTATGCTCTTTCAGAATAACTGATATTGATGATAGCACTGATAAGATGTGTGGGTAATCAATGCACTTGCACACTTGTTGCTGTGGTCCAGTGTCTACTCTGCTGCTGATGTTTGCAGCTACCCAAGTAGATTTTTAATTGAATGGTGTGTGTGGATTGCTTAGGCTGAGTGCAAACAAGAGCGGCGAGGAGCGTCAAGAAATCACTCTAATTTTTAATGATCTCACTTTGCTTTAAGGAAAGAGTCACTTTCTTCTTGTTTGTTTGCTGTCTTCTTCTCGTTTCTTCGTCAATGAGGAATTAATTGAGCATTCAAACCACGACAGGTAACAGAGACACAGACCAATAATAATAATATGTTTCATTCTTATTATTATTCTTTTAAGTACTAGTCTGGTATGGAAAAGACAAAAAAAGGACGCGAGTCCAGTTCTGTGGCATTTATTTTGTTGCCTACCTGACCTTCTTATACTTGTTCTGCCCTACTACTATTTATTTACTATTATTATTACACGTTTTTACGACACAACATCACCACCACCATTTCACTGAAATAAAAACAAAAGTGGGCAAAGTTGAAATCGTAAAATTTATATCAGATTATCAGATTAGACATTATAAAGAAAGTGAATTGAGAAAAAAATTGTTTTTTTTTTTAAACTGCTCGATGCTCCTTATTTTATTTCAGTCTTTTATTTCGTTTTGGAAGAAAAATTCTCTTTCCAAAAGCTATGGATATTTGATCAAAGGAATAAAAGTTAATGAAACAATTTTAATTTTCAAACATTTTTTGGAGATCCCATACTCCACACGTGTCACACACCACACACACGCTCACACTACTGTACTTACCTCTGCATAATAATAAATCATAGCTCTCTGCTTTTTTTGTAAGTACGTCTTCAGGTGGAAGCAGAGCAGAACCGTTTTAAATTATTCAGATAAGTTATTATTAGTATCATCTATATCAGGCCTTTGAGGTCCTTATACCTACATGCAAGAGGCTGCTCCACACACTGCTTCTGCTGATTATATTATGATCAAAGTTTTTGAGGTTGATGTGAAGTGATGATGACTGACAGGCTTGTTAATCCTTCTTCAAGAAAAAAATGCGTTTCATCATCAACCACTTCTTTCTCTTGTGCTTACCAACACCGAAAAAAAAACCTTTATCACCACCACCACCACCATATAATATGTTTCTTCCTATTCCTATCTCTCCTCTTCTCATATTATGCACTTCATATACATTTCGCAGCAGCAACAGCAGCGGCCGCTACTCGTTGTTTTTTTTATTTAAACCCTACTTGAGTTTCAACTCCTGTGGAGGAGGAGAAGGGGAGGCTATACTTTCCTAATTGTAAATAAGAACAAGGCCGTCATCCCATCATCACACTGCGGCAGTGGTGGTAGCATCAGTAATGGTAATTCAGTTCCAGAGAGAAGCAAGCAGAATATAGCCACAAGCTATGTAAAAAAAATATTATTATTATTATTACTTTGCCACTTTTGTGGTCTGGTCAGTGGCAAAGCTGGCGGTGGTGGTATTTATTTTGTAATTGATTGATTACCTCCTTCCCCCACAGCAAACTAACAAACTAACCATTACCACCATCATCGCTGCCGCTGTTTATGCTAAAAGCCTTAAATTTTAACTGGAGAGATGCAAAAAAATATATACATTTTATTATTGCATTGCTACTGACCACCTAACGATGATGATGATGATGACTATGACGTGAG